>JANTOQ010304023.1:0-12822 GCA_027564595.1 Bythotiara depressa | reverse complement strand
AAAAGTATATTTCAAGAAACTGTAGTTTTCATAACGTTTTTTTATACGAAATTATGAAGGGCCTATGCTATTTTGACCTCACAGTTCTAAAGATTTTTCGCTGTATGATATTTTTCATAACCTCAAATTGTTCCAACGAAGCGACTCCGCAGGAACAAAAACCCAACATAACAATAAAAACAATAATACAAACATGAAAAGGAAAGGCAAAATCCAACTGAACATAAGCTGTTTAAACAGTAACAGAACTAAGTAAGAGAAACTGAACATAAAAGTAAAAGAACCACGAAATACCATGTTGGAAGAAATTTTAGCGGTTCGAAAGAAACAGCAGAAGTCTCAAATTCAAGTTTATTTGAAGCTTTCAACATATTTTTTAAAAACCTTGTGAAAAGAGGTTTGTTGCTTTCCAATAATTTACTGAAAAGTACTAGCATTTTCTAAAATCAGAATAAATGTGTGACCTAACTCAAACCCAAAATTTCTTCCCTTAATTACAATCGATTAACCAATTATAGCGTGTAGTTCAAATAGTTTCTTGTGTCAATGCCATTTCACAGTTGTCATCTTCATGTAATAGAAGCAATGTCTGACCAGTTTTAAGAGTTATAGAGACCACATAATTGCCAGCAGGTTCGTACAGAATTTTCATTTCAAACTGAAGCATTGTTTTGGCTAACTCCATTTTCTTGTGGATGCCAAAACAGTTCTCAATGATTTCGCGACGGGAGTTCATTGCTATCTTTTGTTTGTCGGCTACATTAGCAACTGTGAATTTTATTTGCGCTGTTTTCACACAGTTAATCACCTTTGACATGTTACCACAGCCCTCGCACATAACCATACCCTCATCCTCTTCTACTTCATGCTTACATTTGCAACACATGAGTTTTTCAATAAACGAATTTAAATCCACTGAGATAATCTTTGCGTCAATGGATGTCTTTGAGGAGTCCTACAAGTCTACATCTTCAAATATGATGGCATGATCCTTTTTTGCTTCAATTGTAGTGAATTCTGTCGTTTTTAGAAGTCTCTGAGATTTGTATTTTGACATTCTTAGTTCAGTAAATGCATAGCATCATTTCTCAGATATCATTTGTGGATCAATAGTGTAGTGGTTAACGCTCTCGCCTTTGAATTGGGCGACCTGGGTTCGATTCCCGACTGGAGCAAAGACGTATATCTTGTATAGAGGTTTACGGATGAGACGTAGGGCAACGTTTCCACGTGGAGGGACCTACTGTCCTCGCGGTGCCACGCCCACTATATGTTATATGTTGTGTGCACCACTAGTCAGACAATATACATTGATTTCTCCTCGTCAGCTAGTGGTGCAGTGTTGTATATGTGAGTGTCTGTAAGGTGTTAATACATAACTTGAATATAAAAAGTATATATATATATCATTTGCCAAAGGTCACCAAAAACTGTAATAGGTATGGTGTCAGTATTATCAGTTAAAGATGCTTTTTTAAATTCCAGAAGACGACCATCCTTTTCTGATGTCTCAATCTCACTAATATCATATATGATGCCAATTACATTAACAATTTGGTATAGATCTCATTCGTTTGTTACAGCTGATAGAGTTAAATATCTGATGTCATGTTATGGTGTCTTAAAAGCAGGCCGCACCTTTCGAACCGCAGTATAATCGGTGACTAGAATGTAATTTTGTTCACCACGGCGAAATTTCTTTAACATTCTCTTGGCATATATTGGTTATCAACTTGTGTTTTTATGGCGCAAAGCAAACACTTCGCTGATTTAATTCTTGTGTTGTTAATATGAATTCAAAATATGTTCGCTTCTGAACCTTGGAAGAAATTTTAACAGGTGATATGTTGTTAACATAACCGACAATTGATTTTGTTGAATCTGAAACCATATTAAATAAATCTGTAAATATTATCTACAAGAATTACCATGTTATAAAGGATCAAGAAAGTTCTCTGAATACAAAAAAAACTCCTTACTTGCCTTACAGGAACATTAGTCAATATATTCTGCAGATAGATTAGAACACTTAATAGAATCTTGAAAATAATGTAAATGACCTAGTTAGCGCTTATTTCAATGTTCGATATTTGGGGGTGGCGCTAGCAACGGATATTTTTCTGCAGCATCTGTGACATCAAGGATTGCAAAAATCGTAAATGATGAGCTACACAAGAAAAACAGTAGTCACTTTAAATACAGTCACTTTAAATTTGATTTTATTAAGACAGAAAGTTTTGTAAAAGGTTCTTTTTCTCGTAAAATACATGTTTTCTCACGAATAGAGATATTTTTGATATTTTTCCTATAACGAAAGCCTCTAATTAGCGCCCGTTACTTATATAGTCTCTCCAATAATTAATCTTTTTGAAATATACCCGGTGCTAATTAGGTCATTTACGGTGACTGAAGAATTTGGTCAATTATTTTTTCGATGCGAAAGAAGAACAGAAGACTGTATATGAAACGTATTTTACTTCCTGGTTTACAAAAGCTATTTTACGATACAGTAAATTATCCCAAAAGAACATACAAAGCAGGTTCTCTAATTCTTAAACATTTATTCCCTTGAAAAAGGTCAGCCAAGTCAAATCTTGTAAAAAAAACTGAAAAGAGAGAGATATACTACCAAGCGGTTGTTTAAACGAGAGAGGCAGTTATTTCTACTTTGTTAAATCAAGCTGACTTGGAACTTTTCATAACTTAAGGACACTTGTATTAGTAATTAGATTGGAAAATTCTCCTTCTTACCCTTAATATTAAATATTAAAATTTACAAGGCTGTTGATATACAGTTCAACTCCAATTATCAATTTAAAATATATATTAATTTATTTTTTATTACTGAGAAAAACGCGCAGGAAAAAGGGGTTTTAAAACTTAGTTTTAAACTCTTTATAGAGCACCAAGTTGCTCCAAGGATTTTAATATTCATTCGATTTTGCTTCTTTGTAACTGCACATACTATAAAAGATCGTGTGTGGAAATTTCTTGTTTCTTCATACTTCAGGAACAACACAATAATTTCCATGTTGGAAAAAATTACAAAGTGACCACCACTCTTCACATTATTGTCCGTACAGAACGAAGTAAAAACAAACAAGCAAATTATGCACAAGCGAGTATTTGTAATACATATATCTTTGACGTCAGAAAGTTTTGAAGGCATACGACAAAGTTATCAAAAGTTGGAGCTAAATAAGCTGATGCAACTGAAAACATCCTATCAGAGAGCATCTCAGCTTCTACAATGCTAAAACATCTTACACTAATCTAATATGATATACATCACATAATGCACTTGAAACGCTAAATGGGTTAATGTTGTTAAGAACATTTGTTAAAGGCGTACATATTTTTTTCTGAATCATATCAGGGTGAAGTAAAAGTGTAGTATGCAAAAACAGCATTTATTGAGACATTAAGTCTAAAAAAAACTTTTACAACCTAGTCAAGAGTTTAAAAAAATAAGGTTACTAAAAATCGATTTAAAAAAGGATACAAGTGCCCTTAAGAAGCATAAAATATAAGATTATACCAGGCTAAAAATTTTTATTCTAGCCTGTGCCAAGAAGAAATATCTTATTGTCAGCCTTCATGTACTAATCACAGTTAGCAATGTTTCTGAAGGCAGTTGTCCCATGCCAAGAAAATTAAGAATGCCTTTATTCAAGGGAGGGCGTTTGTTCAAAGCAATGTAGTGCAAAGTAAATTTTGAAGTGTGCAGTTAGGAAGAAAATAAAGAAAAAACTTACCAATTGTCCTCTTTGGAGTTGTTGGAATACCGGAACCTAAATGTGCATTAAAAAATTATATAGTAACTTGAGGGAAGTTTCAAACAAGAAAAACGTTAGAAAATAAGTTTTTATAATTGACATGCCAACGTTAACAGACAGAATGTAAATGCAGTGTAAAGTTTAAAATATATTTACTTACCTTTGCTTGTTGAAGCCATACCAGCAGTTCTGTGATGAGAAAGAAAAAAACAATATGTAATGCAATGAAGGTAATCAAGCTTTACTGATAAATTACAAAATATACAAGCATTAGACAACATTACCTTAATGTATGTTTCATTATTTAGTGAATCAGTTTAAGGCTCAAGCAGCATATATTTTGATTATTTACACATAATCAATACATAATTTGAACTGAACAGCATCGTGGTCAGAAAAATACACACTCCTGACACGACACAGCACATTCATATTTTCCAGCCAGTCTTTATTTACATATACTTGGTCAAGAAGCGACCCAGAAAGGTGTGTTAAAATTTTAACAATAAGCTTGCACGCCAATAAAGTTTCAGAAGGTCTGTTTGTTTCATCTAGAGCATTAATATTGAAATCACCCAAACTAATATGAATGTCTTCAGAGAGACCTAAATCTAGTAAGTTTTCGCAAAATATTGCTACTGAGCTATTGGATTTTTGATACAACAATAACAACTTAATGTCACATGAAGTAAAGCTAACTTTTTGAAAGATTATAAGTGATATGCCAGAAGTAGTGTAATATTTGATTAGCTCAATACCAGTCTTATAACAAAATGCAATACTTTTGAATTTATCGCTACTTGAGTTATGAACAACTACAAACTGATTCAAAAAATCTGAAATTTACTCGTATATAAATTTCAGTAAGACAAAGAACGTCAGTTTCTAAAAGATTTAAGTCGTGTGCAATGTCTATTACATGTGCTGAAAGTGATCTACTATTTAATAAAGTAATTGTTAGGGCCCATAAACAGGATCTAGGTTTGGAGTGCTTTCACATCGCATTCTTTCATATTCTAATATGGCTCTTGGGTCTGCCGTAATAGCCACCTTCTTGTACTTTTGTTTGTCAGTTAAAAATAAATCGTCAAGTGAAGTTTGGCCATAACTAAACCGATTTTGTCTGACTAAATTAAAACTTATAACAACTTGGTTTAAACTCAAACCTTAAACTTTGTGCACAGTGCATGCCAATGACAACATCAATGGAAACTGTGTTATCTTAATAAACGGTGAAGACATCTTGCTTGGTTTTATTTTAATGCTAGCTTCAACCCTTTCAATAGGAACCCAGTTGCTTTGTTTAGCCAAGAGATCAGTGTTCATTAATTTTTGTCCAGCAGTAACATCATCATTCACATCATTTTGGTTATCTAATGAAATTTCACACACTATTCCTATCTGACTGTCAGAGTCTGTCAGTCACATCAGTGTTAACAGTCAACATAACTCGTGCATTTTACTTTAACTTTAAGAACTTCTGCAAGACCGCCTGTGGCACATTGATTACGGCATAGTGCCTTGTGAATCCTACTTTCATCAACATTCTTAAGATGCTCATCAATAGCTGGGAGAAAAAATAATGGGTTTGTATTAAAACTTAACATAGAAAAATTATGTTCATGAACTGAGGCATTTTCTGCAAATATAAGCAAAGCATCCGTAGGATAGTTTGGGTCAGAGCTTGTTACGAACCTAGACTTTAAGAGAGTTTCATCATTTTCATCAAGATTTGCTATTCTTACTTTATTCAATAAGTTGATAAGACGCGAGTCACCCCTTTATTTCATAACTTCATCCAACTCAGCTATTTTGAAAAGTGTTCTCCATAAGTGTGCAAGGTTTTTACAAGGATCTTTATAGTCTACATAAACTGGTTTTTCGAGCACAAGAGGTAACTGGAAGAAGTCACCACAAGCTATGATTGTCACATCAGCAAAGACAATTTCATCAGACGTGCCAAATATTTCAACTAATCTTTGATGTACATACAATAGCAAATTATTTGAAACCATAGATATTTCATCAATAATTATCACACGTAATAATAATTTAAGTCTTAAAGATGAACGTTTTTTGTCGCTAAGCTTAGGGACTTGTTTTTCAAATTTACCAAATGGTATACCAAGGACAGAATGAATAGTTATCCCATTAATATTGATGGCTGCTACACCGGTTGGAGCTAACAGCAGGACTTTGGGTTTTTCATGATCTGCTGTATGATAAGACAACTCTTTTTTTTAATGAATAGTATATGTCTTAATCAAATAAGAATTTCCACAACCCCGGTACCACCATTTATAAACATATGCAGTGGCTGAACCATACATGGTAAAATGGTGGATATATTTTTTATGTACGTTTTAGCCCACGAATGTATGAGATTAAATATTTGCCTTTGCTTCTCATTGAGAGAACGAATTCTAGCATTTAATTCATTGTCATCCATGACAAAATTACAGCTTAATGATGATAATGAATCTGTTCCATCAAACACAACTGCGTCATCTGCTGGATTTTCAGAGTTTTGATCACCACTTGTACTTAAATGTTCCAAAACGGTATCATTTTCCTGTTGTGCATATGGATCTGGATTGTCGAGTTGATTAAGTTGCAAATTAATCAAAGCTGCATCAATTAAATCACTAAATGGTTCAAATGTTTGTTTGTTTGAATTGACTATATCCAACGCACCTGGCTCATGTAACATCACTATATGTGTGTGAGTGGCAGGTGATTTCAGTTCTGTTTCATCACGAAAAGGATAAAACAAGCAAAGTAAATGATGCGCATGCTTCTCTGGATCAGTATGACGACTTGGAACATGGTACCTTATAACAGCCCTAACTTGTCGACATATAAGTTTTTCCTTAGAGGACATTAGCGGTATAGGAGTAGGATGACGACACTGGTTATGGTTCCTTTCTACAACACCATCTTCTAGTACAGTTGGCTGACTATCATTTTTAGAATCATTGGTGACTTTAGAATTTTCGAATTTACTTTTGTTCATATTGGAAGTTTCTCTAGCTGCTAGATTCATTGCTTCAGATGTTTCGTCTTCTGACTTAGAGAGAAGTATGAGCACATATATACTACTGCTTTGTAAGGGTTAAAGGTTACCATGCATTAAAAACCAAATAAAAATATTTGGTTCCTAACCTTAAACTATACAGCAATATCTTACATGAACGTTATCATGAGAACATAGTAATAAACGATTTGTTAACACCCGGTAGTAAAATTGTTATTTTTGAGCATATAAGTAAAGGTTCTACAACAACAACGTTATATGTGAAAATATGGAAAATACAATAGCATATCAGTTTGAGCCAGAAAAAAGTAAAAAGGCTAGTACAGAAGGTGATGGCGATATTTCCAAACGTACTGTGATGATGATGAAAGTGATGCAGGGTATATCATTATGTGAAAGTACCGTGGGTTGAGTTGACCTCCTATCTCCGTAACAAAATATATAAGATAGGCGGTCACACGTTTAAAACTCGTGTATACACATCGTAACACGGCCTCGTGTTTTAAACGTGAGACCGCATAGCTTATATATTTTGTATTCTATTAGGACAAAGATAGGAGGTCCAAATCAGCTACTACATGAAAAGTGCAGGAAATCTGTGAAGGTGCAAAAAGGAAAAGCGCTCTAGGGGAGAGAATGTCGGGAAATGGAAATGCTAGGGCCATCAAGGGAATGTTGGTACGTACTTACTACGTAGTAACAAACTAGAACGACCTAGAACAGTCTGAAGAAACCTTTCCTTTTTATTTTCTAAACATTTCTGACAAAAATGTAAACACTTTTCTTCCTCCATCACTCATCGCCGGTTTTGGTCTTGCTTTGGGACAATCCATAAAGTACGTACACAGAGGAGGGGGAGAGGGGTTAAACCAAAAGTGTACAGGAGGAGGGGGATACTAAATGCCTTGCGTACATACGCTTTCTTAAAAAGGAAACCGTGTTTTTGTATCTTCCACCTATCAGTTTCAACTGTCAAAGGTCAACCTCGTTCCTAGGGCCTCTTTCTCTTTTTGATATCGGATTACGATCTCTTGGCATCCGATATCCAAACGAGAAAGAGGCCCTGAGATCGAGGTTGGTCAAAGGTTATAGCTTATACTAATTCCGGTTTACAACGGATCGACCACAAGAACACTATAATTATTTATATTAGTTGTTTATAAGATCATATCTGACTGATTTTTTGCCACAGGTTCTAATGTCAACGCGTGCAATGTAAATTGGGTGTGATTGACACGTAGACTAGATCTAGTCGTTTTTTTAAGAATCCGCGCGGTAAATTGGGGAATCGGAATCTACGGCACTTCACGGCTCGCCTTCAGTAAAAAGAAACTCTGGCGCATTGCACTCGGAACTGATCTGACGAGAACGGCTATATCTAGTCTAAGTGACACGTTTTTCGCTACCATGTTCTCATCTATTGTCTACGGCGACCAACTTAATTAATCATTGTTGTAGTAACTTAATGAAGTTTTAATAATTTGAATAACTCAGTGGAAAAGGAAACCATGGCCAGTAGTTGATATTCGTTGACTTGTTGGTTCTGTAGAAAGATAGTGGAGGCGGTGGAGGAGGTAATATACTATTGCGTTTGGGAAAGGGGGAGTTAAAAAGCGTACAGGTGCGTAAATGGAGGAGGAGTTCAAATTTAGCCGAAAAACTTTACGTATGGTCCATTATGTTATTTCTAACATATTGTCAATGAGTTATTTGAACAAGTGCGGCCATCTGGCGGACGGAACACGCCATTCTGGAACGCTTTCTCAATCTGAAACGATTGTTATCTGCAAATAGTGAGTATCTTTATTTCGCGTTTTGAAGTGTTCACAATTTGCACGGATTGCTGGAAGAAATCTTTTTTGGTTTTTGGTTGAAATTTTAAAAATCATTTCACTTTTTGTAGCTCTCATTCAACTTCGTCCCCAAGGCCCTTTTTCATTTTGACGTGGAAGACGGCGGAAGAAATCCGTCATCCATGTCAAAAAGGAAAACGGGCCCTGGGAACGAGGTTGGCTCTCATAATCTCAAAATGATTTGGTAAAGTTCACTTATGCTAACCGGTATACTGGTTGTGTTAAACTAGTACAAATATAGTATTACACACGTAATTGGTTGGTTTTTGCAAAGGTGATTTCTTAAGTGATCTTTTGGCGCTTCATATAAAGTTACGTTTCTTCTTCTTTACGTTTCTTTCTTTCGACAGAAATCGTGCTTCATAGAAAACTCGAATTGAAGAAAAACAAAACCACATATAATCAACTTTCTTGGTACTGCTACAAACTATTTCGCGTGTTTAAATAAACTAGGTCGTTATAGCTTGTTCTATCTCGTTATCACTTTTAGCAAGTACGCGATGTTTAGTATGAAAATCAGTATGTATATGCTACAGAAAATTAAATGATTTGGAGGTGTCAGACTCGTTTCTTTTAAAGATTTCTTTTGTTACTGCAAAATATGTCTAAGCGCTAGTTCCTGAGTGTTTCACCAGTTGTAAAGAGAGCGCCACAGATTATTCGCATTGTGGAAAAAGATGAGAACATTAATTGATCACAGAAATCTGGTAACGAGAGGTGGTGGATATGTGTTAGTTCATCGCAGTACTCTAAAACGTATCATGGTTTCTACAGTCGCAAAGGTTTTTAATAGTGTAGTCCTTTTAAAGAATGTACTGCGACAGCGCTTGTGTCCTTGCGTGACCGAGAAAGTGCATGGTTATCAAAGAAAAAACGTGGTCCTAGAAAGTATATAGCTAGTCCTTCACACCACGTAATAAACGTTTATTCCTTTTCTTCTCTTTTTGCTACCTATCCCTATCAATGCAAGTTCTACACCCTAGCTGCACAATGTGACATTTTATAATCATTTTACGGTATATATTTACTTTCACGCTTACTGCACTTGTACAACATTTCCGCTTTTTTCAATTCGATTTCTTTTTTATCAGGCTTAGCACAAACAATTCCGTGGGTTCAATATTTTGCTAAAATTTGAAAGGTTGTCGGGTCCTTATATTTGATTAACTATGCTTATATGTGCTTGCAGTCATTGTTTATTTATACGAAGACCGGCAAATTGATCTCCACGGTTGATTATACTACAAACATAACACCAGCTTCTCATAAACGCATTAGCTAACGATTTATATATTTTCGTAACATATATGCAGAATGTAAAACTTATTATAAATATTGGATGCGGCCACGCCTAACTAAAAAAAAACTAGCATAAATAAATATACTAATTATATATATACTAGTATTTCCAAGCCGAATATAAATATTATTTTCTAACCTGTCTGTGACGTCAAATTTAAAAAACAATAGGATAGGTTGTTTTGAGCAAAACTCTAAATATTAACAACATAGCGATCGAAGAAGGATGCGCGGTAATTTTTTATTTGTTAAGTGGGAATTATATAGCACGATAATGAAAGGGGGAAATATCATGAATGTTTTCAGCGTTATTGCAATGTAAATTCTTAATGTTCAAACTTTAGAATTCAAAACCTGGCAACCTTTAGAAACAGGTTGTATGTCCATGTTGGCTTGCCATGCCAGTAAGCCTTCATCAAAATAGTTATTTACAAAACAGGCATTAGGAGGACGTTTCATGTGAAGCTGAAAATCACTGTCACATGAAACTGACAAAGCATTGTAATATTTACTTTCCGTGATCTTCAACTCCTTTAAAATTTCTGAAATTTCAGCTACTTTTTCAAAATTTTCTTTTGTTTCGTCCAAAATATTTTTACATCGTGGACCAAGGTTAGAATCCAATATGGAAATAAGGTCTTTTCACTCTCAGATAATTATTCAGACAATGGCACAGCCACAATTGTTCTATTTGTAAAAAAAGCGACCAAAATGAAACCGACAATTTGTATTTTTATATTTTCTGCAGGACGTAGAATGCGAATGTATCTGGTATGTTATAACTAATTTATATAGCTCTGGATTGTTTGTAACATCTGGAACATATGATTTGACAACTTTGTCTACAAATTGTATATACACATTAATTGTCTCTTTAGTCAGGTGTGGGGCATTTAAAAACCATAAGAATGAGTGATTATGGGGGCTTCCCCGAACTTGAAATTCTACATGTTTGGCATAATATATTACTTTACCAAGCGGACCATCCACAACATTTTCTTTCCAAAACACCTCAAATCTATACTGAAAATGCCTAGCTAGAACAACAGGATTACTGTTTAAAAATTTGCACCTGTCAAAGTAGCTCAAATTAATTATCTCTTCATCTGACAAATTTTCTCCATTCAACCTAGCAATAATTGGTACTAGCTCATTCCATCTTAGGTCAGCACAACTCAGAGTCACTAAAATATGTTGGCAAACCAAGTTGCTTAACCATTGCTTAAACTTCCATTAAGAACTTCTTCCAATATGCTGCTGTACCTTTAAGACCTTTCATAAATGTATAGCCCTCATCATCGGCAATCAATGCCTGGACAGTATTATCAAAATTGTTTGACAACATTACTGCTGTTAAGTGACCTTTTAAATTTTTTTTTCATATAAATATTTATTTGACTATTCAAATTTAACTGCTGATTAACAGAATGGACAAAGAACAGGTAGTCAGCATCGGATGCAAATTTCTGTTTATAGTTCAGCAGACGCTGATTAAAATCTTTGCAAGTTGTTAAATAAACATATCGCTTGGCTTGATATCCAAACTTCCCTGTAGTAAATAAAAATGGATGAACTAGTTCCTCAACATGCCTATCAGTAAGTATGGACAATGGTCTCTTGCCTTCCCCAGGAGCAATTGTTAAACCTTCTGCATGTGGTATAGTTTGCAGTAAGGCAGTTTCATTTGCACCAACAGAGAAAGCAACCAGTGGATTTTCATTTTCCTCAAGAATAAACTCATCATCTGCATCAAGCATAGACTTTGATAACAATTGTTCATTTTCATCCTCAATTTCTTTGTCTTCATGTAAAGACAAAAGAGTACTGTCAATTTGATCAGATCAGTATGAATGTCAATGTCATGGTACAAGAGATAATGTTCTTTTAAGTACTGCAAAACTGATCTTAAAACCTGTGGACGGACAGTTTCAAAGAACACATGGCCTCTGTAGCTTAGCTTTCGTTTTAACTTAACCATCAGTATGCCATTACTATCAGCAGCACATCGGGGTAACACATTAGTTACATCATTAGCATCAATTGGTATATTGCAAATGGCTCCTTTTATTTTTTAAGTTTGACCTTTTGGCATAATAATAATTTTTTTTAAACAAAATGCACTTTGAAATTATGACCTTTTCCAATTTATTCAAGTCACAGAATTCAGCAGGCAAGTCATAAGTATGAAGATCATTATAGATCGCCTGACAAGGAATTTCAGATTTTTTAAATTTTAAATTGCAAGTACTACAAATATACAAATTACCATCAAAACGTGCTACTTTGTAATAAAGATTATCAATGCCTATATCATAATTTTGCTCTTTAAACAATTTAACAGTCTTTCGGTACATACATCTATTACAAACAACACAAATATAATATGGGCCCTGTTTAACTTGCTCAGCAAATTTTAAAATTCTTTCGGTGTTCTAGATTTCTCTTTCCTGTGCCATTTGTTTATTTCTATCTTTAATTACGGATGATGATGAAATTAAAGAAGCATCAGACGAGGAAATATTAGCTTTGATACACTGTATTTGGCAAAACCTGGATGACAATTGGTTGTAATTAACGTAATTAATGAGCGAAACGTTAACAAGACTGAAGTCCCATTTTCTGAAAATAAACCAACTTCATTCCTGCTGTCTGGATCAAAAATGTACACAGAGTTACTCCAGATTACAGAGAACGTTAGAGCTTTTGTAAAGAAAATAAGACCATTACCAGTACCTTGACATTTTTCAAAGGAGGATGTTAAAGGGAACCTATCAAGATTCAACTCTCCATACTCTGTTTCTAGAGTTGTAACAGTTACAAAATGATCTGCTACTTTTACATTTTGTGGTAAATTCTCAGC
>JANTOQ010303691.1:0-12828 GCA_027564595.1 Bythotiara depressa | reverse complement strand
ATATTCATTAAAGAGCAAGTCTGACATTATTAAGTATTGAAAACCAACCTCATTCCCAAACTTTGTAATCACAATTTCTCAATATCAAAATAATACTACCAAAGGAGGAGCGTGTTTGTTATTATCATATATTGGCAAAGTTTCCTCAAAGAAGATTAATAATGGGGCATTAGCTGTAATTTCAACATATGTTTCGCCTTGAGCGTGGCATACATGAAGGCTAGAAGCAATTTTCCAAGTATTAATCAGGATCAAAAGCAGCATACGTTCACATATATTGTTAAAATAGTGTACATACATTTAAATAAAAATAACAATTTTGAAATACGTCACGTTTGCACGTATATGATTTCTCAACCCCTGAATCCATTGGCATCAACACAAAATTCCATGGTAAATGTCCTTGAAAGTGGTCCTAAATTAATCCCCGATTAGCAAGAAAATAACAGTACTCAAAGTATGCAACTTATCTTTATTTATCAATATAAAATTAACAGTAAATGATAAAGAACTACGTTTTAAATTATTTTAGGAACAACACTTACATATGTATTCATTTAAAGGACTTTAAGAGTTTTTATTTGTGTTCTTTTTCATTTATTTATATGATTGTTTGTTACAAAATGCTGATTCTGCATAAACCTGCTCACTAAAAGCTAAATAATTATCTATAATGGTGAAATGAAATTAATATACCTTATAAACAGCAGGTATAAAAATTGAAAACTTTTTCCCCATTTGTGTGACTATAGCTGTTAATGTGTTCATAGCTACAATACGCAGTTCAGGAACTGTATCGAGGACTCTAATTAATGGATGTATAATTCGAGCCGCATATTCACGTAAGTCAACAAGATCACATAACTTCCCAAGCGTTTCCAAAGCAACTCTAAAACGATTGGTTTAACTTGTTAATGTTTGTTATTAATGCACCATACATAGAGTACTTTAAGCATGTACACAGGGAGTGAAAGAGACGTAAACTATACTGGCACACTTCAATGACTTTTAATACATTGTATTAACAATTAACAGAATACTAACAAGTAAATATTCAAAATAAATAATACTATCAAATAAATGACACACTAGACATAATTCCATATTACATAGTTAGACTCTATATGAACTCAACCCAGTTTCAGCTTTCTACTACACAGATGTTCACATATCACAAAATACTTCTTCTGTACATCATACAAAATGAGTCTCACCAGACTTAACTGACCAAATAAGTCTACACCAAGTAAGAAATGCTTTTTTAAAAGAGTCGACACAAAGTAAAATGCTTAAAATAAATATCTACACAAAAGTAAAATATTTTTTATCAGGTAAAATGCTTTTTTAAAACCTCTACATAAAATAAAATACTTTAAAAAAAATGCATTGTATGCCTCTACTAATTCATCCCTTCCATGTTTAGTGTTATATAGTCAGACCTAGATATAATAGCCACCTTGAGCATCAAGAAATACAGGGCACTGTTATACAGTTAGTCTTTTATAGAGTATGATTTCTATAAAATCTTGTTGGAAGCAATTTGAAAGTAACCTTATATACATCATTTTACTTTTTGTAGACATTAAAAAAATATATTTTACTTTTGTTTACTTTTTTAAAAGCATTTTATTTTTTGGTAGACATTTTTTAAAAACATTTTATAATTATTGCATTGGTAGGTATCACTGGTGTCACTTACTGTCTCACTTCCTTGGGTGCATCAGAAGCATCAAACAACTTCACGATAGGTGGAACTACCAAGTGCAGGTAGTCATCAAAACTTTGACCAAACTTTTGGATACCATGTAATAACTAAATAAAATTAATATTTGATTATTATAATTGGAATGACTAAAATGGCTCAAACAGGTATTTTCTATTTTCTGTTTGATATATCTATTGTCATAAAAATATACTCTCACATATTCCGTGGCTATTGCTTACTGTATAATTTCCCAGCTTTTAATAAATGTCCCTCTCAAATAAAAACCCCCTAAAATGCTCCAAAATTTAATATGCACCCTCAAACAAAGCCCCCCCCCTCCTTTTTGTAGTAATGGATTTCAATGTACATAAGGGATGCTGAGAATTATGTTTTTTATAGAAAAGGATGACAATTTTGTTGATATTTATTTCCTAGTTGGAATGAGTTAAATTTTTATTAAAATGGATAATAAACTTACATGTTTTTCTCACCAAAGTTTGAAAAATTTAATAGATGTTCACTTTAATACATGCCCCTTTAAAATGTTCAAATATTAAGTAAACACCTAGGGTATTTATTCCAGCAAATACTATATTTGGTCATCGATAAGGGCACATAGACTACAATTTTGTCCAACTCCAGTTATCTTTCCATTACAGACAATCTCCCATGTAACTAAGTAGCATGTAAAATGAATGATAAAAGTATACCATCGTATGAAAAATTGAGTTGGGAATTGTAGAACATTTTCCATTCTTACAAAATACAATTTATAAAATAATGTATGTCACAACATGTTGTTACCTTGCATGTGACAGTTCGTTGCTCACTTCTGTCATTGATAAATACTTTCAACATCTGTGGAAGAATCTGTGGTGGATAGAGCTAAAAATCAAGAACATAAACAAATAAATTGGGTATTTTTATATTATCCATAATTCAAAAAGTTCATCTTTAGATTTAAAAAAATGTTTGATATTTCTTCTGACATGATGAAATTTATATATTTTACTGTAATGAAGTAGTTTTGATCACATTTATTTTAGATTGTTAAAAGTCAGCAGTGATTGGAGAATGAATGGATGGTTAATTAGTACTTTCAGAATTTCCATATATATCTCATTTCTTTAAATATTTGTGCATTTTGTGTAGTAGATATTAAAGTGTGTGACAAATAAATCTCAAAATATTTGAAAACATCTTTATGATTTTATTTAGTTATCAGGGCTTTCACTTTCCTGCAACATATCCAGAGAGAAAACATTTACACTGGCGAAAGTGAAAAATTACTTTAGTGTCTCCCTGACTGAAGGGCCCATGCTGGGCCGGAAAGCATAGAAAGTTTTTCTCGTATCACCTCTGAAAACTTCGGAAAATGTTCTCCTGGGGAGACTCTCTCTTTATTGACTTTTGGATCTCTAAGAATCTTGAAAAAACAAGATGAATAATCACAAATGTTAACACTGATAGGAACAATAAATGTGTACTTGAATTTTCGCTAAGATTTCATGCATGTAAAATACTGCCATTTTATTACTATCTGTGGTCACATTTCCTGCAGTTCATTTTTTACTAAATAAACACAAATGAAATTCATTCCCGGAATCCTTGTTGAGTTGAGAGTTGATTGTATGAGCAGTAGAGAGATAAAATTAATTTGCATCTCAAATATAAACTTTCTTCATAAAACAACTTTGAATACATAGCATTACAATGTATATATCTTTTATCTAAAAGTTTTTGTCTTTGTTTTTGTTTTTAAGTTTTTTATTTGCATCTCAAAAATAATGCCACGTGTTGATTAAATAACTAACTGGAAAAAATCTATGCCATCTGGTGGGAATTTAAAAATGAGAGTGCATTTAAAAATCTCCTCTTTACAGAGGTTTTAATTTCAAATAAGTCTGTTGAAGGTAAGACAACACTAAGAGTTCAGAGCACATGGCGTAATAAATGTAAACAAGCATGTGATTGTGGGTTAATATTTTCTGAGGAAATGAACAGTAAACAACGATTTTCTAGCTTAATAAAGCTGTAATGAGTGACTTTTTACCACAACTACTCCAATTTACTAACTTAGAAAAGCTGTCACAAGTGAGTATTTGTGGCCGTTATTACGATTTTCTAGCACTAAAAGCCTATTGTGAATGAGTTTTTATGGCCGATATTACAATTTTCTACCATTAAAAACCTATTGTGAGTATTTATGGCTGCTACTATGATTTTCTAACATTAAAAATAGATTTTTAATTGGGAAGGGGCCATTTAATGGACCTGAGAATACTGGGTTACACCCTGACATTAAAGTGTTACTAAAAAGTTTCATTAGGTTTATTATTTTGAGATTTCACCCAGAAATCTTATTTAGTTCATCAGTGGCAACTATAAATTTTCTAGCTCCTGTGAATTTTCGCTGGATGTAGTTACATTGGGTGGCTAATTTCACCGTTCATTGAAAGCCCTGAGTTATCAGTAACTACAATATAAGTATATTGCAAGGAATATATTTTACCCGTGGGATTTACCAATTACAAATTGTGTTAAAGAAATATAAATGGGTGAAATTTAAAGAAATATATTATATATTTACGAAGAATTATGAAATTAAAGATGAAACAACATAATCATGTGCTGCTATAAACAATGAATAAATAAATGGCAGAAAAAATTATTTTAATGAAAGAAAAAATTACTATATACCTTGAATTCTCCACTAAGAGCACCAGCCAGTTGCTCAATTAAATTGATGATAGTATTTTGTAGTGTGGATGGACTTGTAACTGTCCAATATTCCTGCATAAATAAACATGTCTTTTATAGTCTAGTTCACACCTGGTGGAAAGGTCTGAAGCTTCCCAAAGTTAAAAAAGTTAGCTTGCAATATTATTTTAAGAAGCATTAATACATAAGTTATGTAAGTTATATTTTTAAACATAAGCAACTTAAATGTCAGGTAATAATTAGGCCCTTTACCTATCTTGGATTTATGAAAATTCCATAATATTTAAGGATACTGTATACACTAATCACACATGTTCAGTATTTAAAAAATATATCACTTTCTTCAAATAATTTATATATAAAAGTATATATTTTCTGAATGCTGAATAATTCCTCTATCTGACTATGTACTTCTTGTTAACTTAACCGGTTGTGGAAAGTAATAAAAAAATATTGAACTTATTTTTATACAGCTAGCTTAAAAGAGCTCCAAGTCCCTTCGACACAGAATGCCGAATAATTCCACTATCTGAATATGTTGTTCTTGTTAACTTACACCCTTTTGGAAAGTAATAAAAAAATATTGAACTTATTCTTATACGGTTAGCTAAAAAGTGCTCCAAGTCCCCTCAACATGTTTTTTTTTCATAAAAAAATATATGGTTCGAAACTTCTTTCCAACCTGAACAAAACCGTTTCTCACTTTTTCTATATCATCTTTTGTTCAACTTTAATCATGGTATAAAGCTGTAACTTAATCATTTTCTTCATAAATTACTACCGAAAACTCTTTATATGTCAATAAAAACGAAACAACGTAATTGAAACGAAAAATGAGACCTCGTTTTGTAGCCTAATTTATTATCTTCCCAATGAAATCGTTTTCCGTATGTTTCGGTAAAGTTACGGGGACTTGGAGTTCTTGGAAGTTATTGTATCGTCAGGTTTTCATGTTTCGAGGAATTTAACATTTTAAATCGCGTCTCAATCTTAGAAATGAACAAAGAATGTTTATATCTCTCATAAAAGGTCACACAGCTTTTATTTTGCATTATAAAGCTTTTGTTTTATATTAAATAAAATCAGTACATGTTTTTGTGTTTTAAATGAGTAGAATGTGAGCATTCACACAAATGCTCAAATATGTTTATAATCTTTATAATTTGCATTGTGTAAAAACGTAATAGGAAGTAGGAAAAGTTAGGAAAAATCTTTATCTTTCCCTTTTTTAACGTAACCCAAGTTTTATTCAAACTAAATATTACTTAATACCTTAGCTTTTATGGGGTACAGAAAAAAAATTATCGAAAATTTTTGTGATGAATGTATACAGTATCCATAAACAAACAAGTTGCAAATTCAACACAATATCAATACATCAACTTATATTTAGAAAATACAATTCTTATCTACAATAATACACATCAAGTCACGTCAACATAGCTGATCAGAGAGGTGTGTGGGTGAGGGTGTAGTAGTGTTAACAACAAACCTTTATCAGATCAAATATTTCATCCAAATAATTACGAATGTGCTGCTTGACTACAGCAATCAGTTTCCCCAGCATCTGGAGAATGAACTGAAAAAATAAAATGTAGAACGTTATTATCACTTTCCAAAATATAATTTCACATTCCATGTTTTAGTTTTCATTACAGAGATGTTCAAGCAGGTGTACAAACTAACCCTTTCATGCATTGTGTCCCCTAGAATTAATTAAATCGTTATTAATTTCCCTGTTGTTTTGATTTTTCCAGGGGGTTTATTATTGGAAATATAAGGTCAAATAAAATTGGTAAAAGCTGATAAGACTTCATTTAATTATCTAGGTTTTCTATAAGAAAATTAATTTATTCCGGAGGTACATGCATACATTAAAAGGTCAACCAATGAAGAAGACAAACTCCCTCATATATGAGACACATGTATCTATTTCCACTAATTATAGGTGCATGTGTGCCTAAATATTTTAGAATGAACAATAATTGCTAAATTCGTCAAATATGCTGAAAAACTTGCATCTTGTTTTTGGGAAGCAAATATAAATTGAAGTAACAGGACATAAATATATAGAAGAAAGAAAACAAACTCTGCATATTTACATTGTGCCTTTATCTAAAACAAACGATAATATACCTTTAAATAAGTGCACCTATAGAGTAGGGTATGGTTTTAAAGTTTCTCTAAATTGTTACTAAATAAATGTGTTAAATTATTCATTCAGTCAGTGAAAAATTTAGTAATAATAAAGTCTTATGCAATAAAAGTCAATACCCACTATATCGACGCGTAGAAAAATGATGAAACTCTACTAACAT
The DNA here is from genome assembly GCA_027564595.1 of Bythotiara depressa. Taxonomy (NCBI): domain Eukaryota; kingdom Metazoa; phylum Cnidaria; class Hydrozoa; order Anthoathecata; family Bythotiaridae; genus Bythotiara; species Bythotiara depressa. The sequence goes on along the minus strand of JANTOQ010303691.1, from coordinate 6,084 downwards.
ATTCCAACACACAACTTAAAGAGATTAAAAGCAATTCTGTTTATTTCGAACTTTTGTTATTTCAAACGAGTCTCTACCTCTAAAAAAAATAAATAAAGTCCTTTATTGTGACACTTACCTCTCTAAATCCTGGTTCACATGTCCTAATAACATTTAAATACGATGGCATCAACTGTGGAAGGTACTGAACACCTTTCATACCCAAGTTGTTGAAAATAAATTGCACTGCTTGTATTACAGTAGTGTGGTGAGCTGAGAGAGCTGGATCTCTCATAATTCTCATCAATGCAGCAATTGCAACGGCTGGATAGAATTCTTCAAGATGAGAACTGCCCATGGTGACCAACATTTCACTTGTGCTTGTTTCTATACAAAAAAGAAGTAACAATAAAAAAATTATTATTTACTTACAAAAACAAATAGTTTTTATGTTTTCATCATGAACTATGGTGTTGGCCCAAAGCCAGTTAAATAGTATTGAAGCTGAAACTTGCCTGTTATGCATAGAACATTAGATATAACTACATTTATAAAATGACAACCCATTTCTGGTGTTTTTGTTTATCTTGAAACTAAATACATGATTATAATTGGTGTTGAGGACTAAATAAAAGCAAAAACATACATCTATTGCACAAAAATTAAAGGTACATGAATTTTAAAAGAATAAATTACTCAACAAATATTTATTATACCTGCACTTTCAGTGCTCTCATTATTGCTATTAATAGGTTCACTAGCTGCTGCTTTTGCTGCTGCTTCTTTACCACCAAGCTGGATCTCCTTGTACTTATAAGGATCTAGTGCACCAAGCAGACCAAGAACACGGATTGCCTAAATAAGTTGAAGACATACCTATGTCAATTTTGACAAATCCAATTTATATTCTTGTTATTTCTCTGTTGAAATAGACACAATCATACACAATGTTAACAGGTAATATCATTTCTTCTTGTATTAGTCTATAGTCAAATGTCAATCATGAACAATATACCTAAACTTGTTAAGCCGGATTTCCATTTGTTGAAATATTTCCATGGCAATCAAACAATGTTGAAGATTTTCAGCTTTTTAAATTTCTGTCATAGGAAAATTTGTCTTAACCAATCACAATCATTTAATTTTTTTTCCATGGAATATTTTCGGCAAGTGGAAATCCAGGTATGTACTATCATTGTGTAACATACCTTTGGGGACTTGTTGTACTGACCAAAATGTTTTAACTCATGAAAGACATCATCCGTAATATTAATTGTATATAATACTTGTGGCAAAAACAACATTGGAAGCACTGGAATGCTATTAGATGTGAATTGAACAAGAACCCTTTCTTATTTTTGGTTGTCTGATGATTTAATATTATTGTCTGGTCTATTATGAATGATGAGAAATGAAAGTGAATAGTTTCTGAATATTGAAAAAATATTTAGTTGTAGTTGTTTGGTATTAGATATAAAACAAGACACCCACTAGTTTTCAACAGAACACTTTATTTTGATGCATTATATCATGAGACTTTTATGATTTTAGCGCGATGCTTTCTTTGTAATGCATACAAACAATTACAACAATATTACTAGAAGTGGATAATCTAGAATTAGAGGGCAGGGTCAGGTAGAGGAGAAAAGGGGCACTTTTGTGGTCACACTTACTGAAAATATGTATAGAATTGAAACATTTTTTGCAAAAAGAGCACTTTTCCTTAGAAATTAAGAGGGACAGTGTCAGAAGTTCAAACTCTTTTAGGGCTAGATTAGGGCCTGCATGACTAGTACATTATTATTTCATTAATTAATGACAAACCTCTTTTCTGATTCCAGGAGATTGCTCTGTTTTCAGAAAGTTAAGTAAAACCTCTAACAGATTTGGATATTTTTTGTATGGTTCCACAACATAGCTAACAAAAAGAATGACAGAATATTATCATACACATTAGACATTACCATTACAACAACAATTAAAAACACTCAAGAATAACTTATTTTATTTCATTGATCTTGCCAAATGCACTCCATTTCTAGTATTGTCATGGTTTAAGTATTCTTTTGATACAAACTAAGCTAATGTTAGAATACGAGTTCATACAGCAAGATCAATGAGATCATTTAAATAATAATAAAGTCTATTTTCAGGACCATTGAATTACGTTGTTGTCCCAAAAACATTTGTCATCTTAATAATCACTTCTTCAACATGTTTACTTTGCTACTTTGTGGATCAAGTAATAGTTAGAAAATATTTGCCTAATACAATGCTCGCTTTAAAAATAGTATATGCTAACGGTGCATAATTTTATAATTCAGTTTATTTCTGATGAATACTTAACGTAAACAAAACACTTTAAACAATGATACAGAAGTGGATATTTTTATACATTAAGTCCAAGTCAATTACTGAGTTTGCATTGTTACATAACGTCTATTACAAAATGAATATCTGTTAACTATTGATCAATTAGTGCTGCCAATTATAAAATTCTAATTGCTAGAAGTATATACATACCCAGTACTCTCCACCAATTGACCTAATGTCCAAAGAGCCACCTAAAGAAACAAAGATTAACAAAATATCACATCATAACAAAATATTTATTATATGGAGTTGCTTATCTACAAGTCAAGAAGTTTCACAGGATATCGTCTGTAATCAAAATTCACATGGTTAATAAAAATCTATTCACTTTACAGAGCGATTTAAGGTAGAGTAACTTTTTTGGAAGATTTCTTTTTCATGGGTCCTAAATGTTTATTTGAAATAAAAAAGAGTTTGGATAACCAAGGTAAAAAAGGGGGATATTTTCTTCATAGTTGTAAACGTACTTCTCTCTTTGCCAATGATGATGCATCTTGCAGCATGTCGATAATTACAAGGAACAATTCATCTATATATCCCCTCATCTCAACACCGCTAACCTGCAACAAAAGAGATTCAGCTTAAAAACAAATAATGAAAACAAAAGTATGCATTTTCTGTTTCATCAGTAGAAGACAATTTGCAGACCAGCAGAAGATAAACTACTCACTTGAGCAAGCTCTCCAATAGCAACTAGAACGCTTGTTACAACTCCTGGATTAGGATCTTGATCCTTTAACTTTGGAACTAAAGCCTAAAAAATAAACAATCATGCTTACAATAACAATAATAGATAGATCATTGTCACGAAGTGATTTCTCATTCTAGCTAATTTTGCTACAGTAAAAATAATAGATGTCTCCAAACTTACTTTGAGTATTGGTTCCATATATGGTCGTATTAATCTTGGTGCATTCGAAACAAGATGGGCAAGCATCCGAGCACTTTGTTCTTTATTCCGTCCTACCCCACTGTATTCTAGCTCTGTGAGAATCTGTAGAAATACACAATATATAGTTACAGATATTTTTAACTCTTTTAAAGATCTTTAAGTAAAACTGAGACTAAGAATAAAATGTCCTGAGTCAGTTATTTACTTTGAATCAGTAATAAAAATAATGCCTAATCTAGAATTCGAAGTCTTATATAAACACCAACAAAATGCTTCCAAAGAATTCCCTATCTAACATTGAAATAACTAACCTGAATGAGTGTCTTTCTCAGTGACGGCATAATGTATGCTGGATTGAAACTGCTCAAGCGACCAATGGTGCACAAAGCTAACTCTCTGATTTCAAATTCTTCATCATTTAAAGCCACAAATAATGCTTGTAGATTTTCAGCCTGTGCCAAATGTGCATCAAATCGCTCATCCAGTGAGGAGAGTACACAGAAACGTATGTCTGGATCTAAAATTGAGTACAGAATGTCTCATGATCTATTCTTATTTCAGCAGAATCATTATAATCCTCTAACTGTCTTAACATTTATTAAAAGCATATAATATTACTTGAAGCATGTAACCTTTTTAATGTATCATTAATAATTTAAAACCATCTAACCATTTACATTTAGCATCCATTTCCATGCAAGCATGGGTAAGACATGGGACCTTCCCACAAGTGGGAAGATACTGAGGCATGACTAGACATAAAGATTTGGATGCCTCTCCTAATAGCCTCTGCTAAGTTAGCAGATCTAACCATAAGATACGTGTGTGTATTTTTTTTATTGTGGCACTAAAATTAATGCCAACCAAGGCTAACAAGCTCAGTTTACCCAAGCTTTGAATCCAGAGTTTTCCATTTCCTAGATCAATCACCTCACAAGGTCACACATCACTAAGTACTTGAATTAATATCTATATGTTGGATGTTCTTTCTGCATATGACTACTATTTTATAAATTTCTGGTTTTAATTTCTAATCAAAAGCTCCAAACTAAACCCGTATATTCTTCTTTCAATTAGTTATATATTTTAATATTAGTGCTGGAATATTATTTTTTCAATGGTTGCCACTTACAAATGAACAGTGTCTTCCCTGGTTGTGGTTGTCCAATCTATTGCTTTCCCTTGGAATGAAACGAGGAAGAGATAACAGATTCAAGAAGATATTTTGTTTGTCATAGCGAGCAAATGAATATCATTATCTATTAACCCTTAATGCATAAGCATACCTCCTGGTTAATGGTATATATATTCACAAAAATGTGCATAGAGAAGAAAGAACCATTGATTTTTGTTGTTCAATTTTAGCTCTTATTGTCTTCTTCATCATCCATGTCACTCATATTTATTAAACTTCCCATTGGAACCTTTATAATTTTATGAGGAACCAGGGGGTCTTATCAGCTTTTACCAAATTTATCTGACATTATATTATTTCCAACAATTGACCCCCTGGAAAAAGCAAAATAGCAAAGAAATGACCAATGATTGGTTCCTTTCCAGGGACACTATGCATTAAATGGATAATGTAATCAACTGTGATATGGATAATACAGTATGGGCATATTTACACATCATGGGCTAAGAAATAATGGAAACATACCTGGGTCTGTTATCCCAACAGTGAGTAGTTTACTTAAAACCTCAGACACAACTTGTGTACCAGTCGAACTTATTGGATATTGAACTTGAGCATTTGGAACAACCATAGGCTACAAAAGTTAAGAAACAAATATTGTTTTATCTATCAACTACTCCACTGATAAACACAAAACTTTAATACTGGGTTGGCATAAAATTTGTAGAAATAAATTCCTGACTTTTCCCTGACTTTTTGTCAAATTTGATCACCTTTCCCTGACTTTCTTTACGTCACATTTAGTAAATTTAAACCAATAAAGCAGTAAAATATTGCCTTCAAGTTGGATAAATGCATGAGTCAGCATGAGTCAGAAGAATGCATTGATATACTAACATATTATACATACAGTATCTATATTGGCATTTTCCAAGGTCATAAGTACAAATATGAAGTTGGAGCTGTAATCCTGTAATAGTAACTCACTGAATATAAAAACCCGAAAAATATCAGTTCACTGGATATATTAGGAATAATTATAATTAATTACAAACTCCAGGAAACTACTAATTAATAACACCACAAAAATCAAACATATAAATGTGGAATACGTCATTGGGTCAACAAAATTTGAAAACTTTTGATTTTAAAGGAAAATTAGAATTAGATTTCACTACAGATGACATTTCTGTTGCATTGTTTAAAGTGTTTTATTCTTCTGTTGCATTGTTTAAATTGTTTTTATTTGTATTAAGTATTCATCAGAAATAAACTGAATTGCAAAATTAGAATTTGAAATTTTCAAATAAATTATTTCAATATTGTAATATTTGCACATGTTGTGAATGAGATATCATAAGTCACGAGATGCGAGTTGCTTGTTACCTGTTGCAATTTAAAGTATGAGTTGAAAAATAAATGTGCGAGTTTAACAGTAAAAGTGCAAGTTGCTTTTAAAAAAAGAAGTACGATTTGAAGAATAAAAGTACGAGTTGATGTATAAATTTTACGAGTTGAAAGACAAAATTCAAGAGTTGTGAGTTGAAAAATAAAAGTGTGAGTTGATCAATAAAGGCATGAGTTTATATTTTTTTAAGGTAGCAGAGTACCCTATCAGAATGGGAATTTTTTTTTTTTCATATTTCAACGAAAACATGCTTACAAATTATGATAAAAAAAGTTTCCCTGTGAAAAAACACTTTTT
>JANTOQ010303580.1:0-12829 GCA_027564595.1 Bythotiara depressa | reverse complement strand
ATTCTAAACAATACTATCAACTTCATCATTCAATCTAAACGGTTTAATGGTCCGTTATTTTGATAAATCTTTTTTTCTCCGAGACTCCCTTATAAATTTTTTTTTTTTAACGTTGGAAGTGTTCCCTGGCGACATCACTATTGTGCTTTGCGGGGAACTTCAAAGTGCATGTTCAGAAACATTTTCCAAGAGCAAAATTCTACTCGTGCGGGAAAAAGGTTAAGTGGAGATTGGCTCTCAAAAATTGTTAGGAGAAAAGAAAGTCCCAGAAGTGATCGGGACTTACATAACTTTTCCCCCAATAAATATTTATCTTCGACTTTTACCTGAGTAACACATACCAATTTCTCAAAAATACATGTACTAACAGCATAACTTCGTTAAGTCGAACCCTCGCCAACTCGAACAAAATTTCCACTCCCCTTCATTTTGGTTAGAGGTTAAATTTAATTGCTTATCTCAAACACTCGCTAACTCGAACCTTTTTCACCCTAGAGAGTTCGCGTTAACGATGTTACACTGCAATCTATATTTAATACCAATTTAAAATCTTTCTGTATCTATTATGTTTCTCCGACTTTCTCTACAATAATGAAAAGATTAGTATTGTTTTTATTAGCAATTCTTTTTAATGTTTGGTTAGCTGTTTTCCCTACTAATTGCGTAACAAGTAGCGCAACAAATTTCGTTGGATCTTTAAGCAGACGTAAGGTGCTTACATAGTCCAATACTGTTTAATAATAGATGTATAATGTACAATGCAAAACGTAAGCTACAATACAATACAATAATTTATTTCACTGGATTGACAATACTTTCACTAAAATGGAAACCAAAAATGTTGTTTTTATATTTGATTATTTATCTTTCATAAATGTTCTGTTGAAGCTCAAACGGAGTTTGTGTTGCACTTGTAACTTATTCTTGTCATTCATTTTGTCGCCAATATTGTTCGTATTGTCGTTCATCTCTTTCTCTTTTAATACGACATCCATTCGATCGTGCCGACATGACGGCGTTTTCTTGACTTTGCGTTTTGTGGAGTCTTGATGATTCCTTCTATCTAGTGGCGAATCCGAAACATGTGGCGAAATGGTTTTAATATATATCATTATAAAAACAAACACAATTATTGATAGATACAAGTAATACTCTGTTAATAACGGTCCAAAAGTCACCAGTAATGTGCAAGTACTAATGGCTGGTCCTAATGTTTGTACAATTCCCAGATATTTTCCTTCGTGTACCATATTTAACAATCAAATCCAAAAGAATTTTTTCTTCTCTTGGCTGGTTTAAAAATCACTTGAAAATCTCTTGATAAAATCTTTATGTACTTTCTTGGAAATAATAATAAATTTTCCTCTGAAAAACAACATGGAGAAAGGAAATTAATTAACAGTGTTTTATAAGGTGCTCAAGATTTTTTTTCTAACTGCGGTAAAATGTTCTTCTTACAACGAGATGCCATTCACTTAACCATCTTAACAAAACATAAAACTGTATCTGTATTAAATATTAATGGTCAACTTAGTCAGAGGTTTTGTTTACTTGGAGATAACCTTTTCGTTACTAATAATATTTCAATATTTTCTTTGCATACAGTTTAAATGGACTGCTTAGAAGTCCTTAAAACTTGATGATACATAATCTTCTTTACGTTTTACGTCAAAAACAAGATGTAGGAGGAGATGAAATTGACAGTGCTAACCACTTCGATCTCGTGCGTGACCTATACAGACAAGGTGCCAATTTTATCAAAATATTACTTCACAAGTGATGCGAAAGTGTCCAGTGAAGTTAGGTTTACTTTTTGTATAGAGCAGTTTCAAAAACGGCTTTGTTGCCTAGTAACGTTGCTCTAAAAAATCTACCCACCGTTTGGAGGACAAGAAAAACAAACCGCCTTCCGCAGTAGCTAATATACGGACACTTCGATAAATAACGTTTCTTGGGAAAAAAACACTGGAAGGTGTTACACAATAAGATTCCTGTCCACACCTCCTTTCCCCCTCCCCATCCTCCCCCTCCTCCCCTCCTCCCCTCCCCTTCTCATTCTTGTTTTTTGGATACCTTCAAGAGAACAGTCGTTTCATCGATATTATAGTAACGAGTGTCACCAATTTAGACAAGTTGGTTGGTTCGGTTTAGGAAGACCAGTCACCAAACGTCCCTGTTGATACTCTTCCATAACCCCCTAATCGAAATCTGATAGTAACAGAGGCGTATCAGTAAGAAAGGTTTTAACTTTTTAATGCATAGTGTCTCCCGAAAAGAAATCAAATCATTGGTTATATTTCTTTTCTATTTTGCTCTTTCCAGAGGATGTAATGTAAAATAAATTTGATAAACGCTGGTAAACCTCCCTGGTGCCTCATGAAATTATAAAGGTTTCCAATGGGAAGTTTAATATAACCAGGAGGTATGCTTATGTGACCTAATGATTTTGCGAAGAGATTGACCTTCGCAATGTCTCTTGAAAGAATACAAATCCAAGTCGCTACACGTTGCTGCTGATTTATTGCTTAATATTATTCCATGTAAACTACGACGAGGATTAAAAATAACATGGTATCAAATATTCCGTATATATGTATTTGACTAAAGGAATAGGTGGTCCAGGTTATAGACCGTTACCGAAATTCAAAAAAAAAAGTTTTATGAGAAGGTACAAATATGGTACGAACTTCTTAAATCATCTTTGTTGATAATTTCAAGTATCTACTATAAGAAGAAAGCAAGTTATTTTGGCTATTGTAAACACTCGGTCAAAGCTTTCAAGTAATTATGTTATCCCTCTAACCCTCGTTTCCGTGCAATTAAAAAAATAGTTAAGGTGGTTCACCCACCTTTGAAATCTTATTTTTTCGAAATAAATTATGGTCTCTCTAGAAGATAATTTTACTGGGGAATACGGTTACCACACTCAAAAAACATAAAAAAATTGCTTTCTCAATCAAAAACTGGGATTTATTACCCCACGTGCAGAACTCTTGCGTTAGCAACTCCCTTAGGAATGGGCTGTGACCCGTTTTTAGAGGTGCTTATAGTATTAATATTCCAGTTATTATTACCCGTAATCATTCAATAAGGCTACAGTGATTGGTTAGCATAAAAAATTAATCAAAATGAGTTAGATTGATTAACGTGCCACAAGAAAAGTGTAAGATTTTTTTACAAACAAGAACTTCTTGATTAAACCTTTTCAGTTTACCTTTGCTATATAGACTTAAATTTGGCACTTAGTTACTGAACTACTCGTGCTCACATTGCGCCCTCGAAAACATTGATAGCAGTTTTGTATATATTGTATATAATTACTGAAGTTTTTAACCTGTATAAATATTCTTAATAAATGAATAAATAAAATAAAATAAATGGGGTACCTCGCTTGCCTCAGAATGTATTTTGCCTCATTAATTATGCACATACCTAATTAATTTGTTATCACTTTCTTGCCGTTTTCTCGTTTTAATTAATCGTATGTAACAATTAGACATAGATATATCCATAAAAGAGTATATGTCAAGAAATTAGTTTTTTTTACAGGTGTACCACCTTAAGCCTTTAAAACAACTGTAGTTCTTTCTAGAAAAGTGATATGATTTTAATATGTTGAACATAAATACAACGTTTGACCAAGGATGGTATAAAGCGACGATTCTGTTTTTTATAAAAGCAAAACGAATTTTTTAAGTTTTAAGCTAATGTAAACATTTTTAGTTTGTCTAAAGACTTAAAAGATGGCGGATTTTACGTACTTTGTTACTAATGTCAGTGTGATCGTTTAAGATTTCCTTGTTTGCCTCTCGTTGGAAAGTGACGTAATGAAAAGAGAAATAAGAACACATTCCTAGGTTCCTCATAAAAACATAAATATCAGATTACCCGTCAACATTACCCTTCTTCACGTTTTCTAAACACTTAAAGGGGATCCACATCAAAAATCCTAAAATAGTTGCTATAACTATGTGAAAATAATATAGGTGCTTCTAATCATAGTCATATGACTATGTTCTAATATAATTGATTGCTGAAGAAACTTAGATCGGGATTCCAAACACAAGCCAAGTAAAACTAAACCCACATTCCAATTTTCACAATCACTTCAAACCTGTTAAAACCATGATCAACAGTCATGAACCAACTGAGAGAAAGCATTCTCAAATAACCAAGATAACGAATATAATATATAGGATCTGACAGTTGAAATATTAAGTGACTTCGCTGCAAATTTATGACAGACCTTTACAGTTTATCACTAAAGGCCTAAGAATGAGGTTAGAGTTTAGCATGTTTCTTTGAGAACCATTATTCACCATCATGGTCACCTCGTCCCCAGCACTTTTTTCCATTTTGATATGAGGATAGGCCAAACAGTGGAAAAGAGTGTTGGGGACGAGGGTGAATCATGGTCACATATATAGAACTTATCGGGATTTAGATCTACCCATGCTTGACCACAGTCCTTTTATATATCCCTTAAAAATTGTTCATAAAGCATAAAAAATATAGCACTGTGAGCATGGATATGTTTCTGGATGTTCCTGGAAAAGGGGGCACTATAATAAGACGCCAAGTATCTCCGTAATGGTGTTTTGGTATTTTGTCATTTTTTCTATATTCTGATTGGCTTAGCATAAAAAATCGGTTAAAAGTAGGATTTGTTGAAACTATTTTTTCGCGCCATCAATTTTATTCAAAGAACAAAGAACTGTGGGACAATCGCGGTGCAAGTACCAAATGAAAATTATACAAACTAATGGTAGAAACTAAAAACGCTATTCCCTTGTATATCGACGGCTGCTACCTAAATTTTATGTCCATGGATATTGACAATATGTCAAATTAACCAATACATGTGATGTAGAAGTGTCCAAGCTTTCCAGTTTACCAATAGTTGGAGGGAGGATGGCTCTTGATTGCGTCAAAACGGGGTCATTTTAGGTCTTTGTGACGAAGTCCTGAAACACACGGGTCGGAAAAGTAAGAACACTTCCGAAGTTCTTGTTTTCTGGGCACTTGATGAAAAAGCGCGCCTAAAAACTGCTTAATTACCAAATATTTTTTTCAGAGATAATGGTGATTGTGGACAGTCTCGTGAGCAAAGTACCAGGTGCACCAAACAACTTAAATATGTATATTCTGGTAATAATACAGATTTTCCTTATTATAAATTGTTCTCAATAAAAATAAATAAAAATAAAATAAAATAATAAAACAATGAACGAAAAGTGGGCAGTTGAGCAACTTAAGGCTGATTTCCATTACTGCATTTTTGAGAAAGTTGAAAATTCTCAACCTCAACGTCGGACCGTCGCGCAAAAGCAATTTGAGCATGCGCAAAAAAGTTGGCTCCGCCCGCGCGGGCAAAAATACAGTAACGGAAATCGGCCATTTAAAATCGTATTTTTTCAAAGATTACGATTAAGACATATAAAAATTGTTTTCCTTGTGAAAAACTTGAATTTATTTCCCTACCCTAGTAATATGGCAGTTATCACCACCCGTAATCATTCAGCATACTGTGACCGGTCAGTGTAAAAAATTAATCAAAATGAGTTAGATTAATGAGCGTACCACAAGTAAAGATTAAGCTTTTTTTATAAAGAAGAATTTCTTGCTTAAACGTTTTTTGTTTACTTTCTTTAGAACAGACTTGACCCGCGAATCTTTGGTTAATTTGGTACTTTGTTACTGAACTAACCGTGCTCCCTCATTGCGCTCCAGAAAAACGTGTGTGTGTGTGTGATAGTGTGTGTGTGTGCGTGTGTGTGCGTGCCTCGCTTCCATCAGAATGGGACCAAAAAAGACGTTACGGTGTCTAAAAATGGAGAAGCCTACGAACTAACAATGAACGGAGATAGTGAGAAGAAACAAAGAAAGAAGGTAAGAGCATAGACTTTGAGGTAAAATAAACAATGAATTGGGATTAAAATCAATGGTTAAAACTGCATATATTAACATAACCTTTACGTTAAATATTGCATAATTATCAGTTTCTCAAAGTTTAAATTTAACAAGCATAACTCAGGAATGGTAAAACTTTTTATGACATGAAACTTTACACGATTTCTGTTCTTTTTCCTTGTGCGGATGTTCTGAGTCAAAAATATGTACAATTAAGGTAAGCGGCAATTGCATAATATTAACAGGAAATATGGGATTTGGGTGTGAAAATAGACAATAAAACAAACCCCTCTGTATCTTCACGTAGAACAATAAAAAGTTACATAATATTTTTTAGGTTCACACCATTCAATGTATCAATAATCTAAAGAAACACACCAAGTTTCACGTTTCTAGCGTGCGCTGTTCCGCAGATATATTTGCGCGAAAAAGCCTTTGTTTGGGGCTATTTTGCCTAATTAATTATACACATTGCTATTTTCCTTCGTTTTTCAATCGTATGTGTTATGTTTTGTTCTGTAAAGAATACACATGCATTACGCAATAGTAGTGTGGTGTTCGTAGAAGTAGGTTTGTAGACAGAGTTTTGAAGTAGACTTGAAATCATAGAGATATGTGTGTGTTTCCTCTTTTCTGTACATAACATTCAAAGCAAGAACCCTACACGGCGACGAGAATGGCTAGAAATATTGGAAATCTTCCTACTGTGGAACCGTTTACTGTTGAAAGTGATACAAGCAACTTAGATCGAAGATGGACTGAGTGGAAAGAGGACTTTGAACTCTACATCGTAGCAACTGGAGTTAGTCAAGAAGCTCAGAAAAAAGCTCTACTGTTACACCTTGGTGGTAAGTACTTAAAAACCATATATGAAACTCTTAGTGAGACAACTGATACTTATGAAAATATGTGTACGAAGTTAGATATATACTTCAAGCCAAAGAAAAATATAACTTATGAACACTATATTTTTAAACAAAGTAAACAGAATAAAGATGAAAAGTGTTCTGCATATATTACTCGTCTTCGAACACTAGCTGAAACGTGTGATTTTAATAATGCATTGGAAGAAGTGCGAGATCAGTTTGTGAGTTCATGCTACTCAAAATCATTAAAACAAAAGCTTCTGTAAAAGAGGAGAAATAAAGAGAAATAGGTCTAATAATCAAACTGAATAAGAAACAAGCAGACAAAATGACAACAAGCCACAATCCATTACCTGAAAGCATAAACAAGATTAGCAGCTTGCCAACGAAAAATCATACCATCCATGATCATACTAAATCATTCAACAAGCACACTCCACCAGTAAGTAATTATGACCAACAGCAGTCAAACAAAAATTTATGTTTCCGATGTGGTGAGAAATATACAAAAGGTCACAAGGCATCATGTAAAGCCATGCAGAAAACATGTTACAATTGTAACAAGAAAAATCATTTGTCCATCATTTGTAAAAGCCCAAAGAAGAAATCTACTAATGAAGTTTCGCACATTGATCCAGACTCGGAGGAGGAGAATAGTGAATGTGAATCATTCACTACCAAAACAAACACGAAAACCACATCAACTGATATTAAAGTTGAAAACGTGAAAATTTCAATGATAATCGATAGTAGTTCTAGCATCAACATCATTGACAAAAATTAATTTAAGAAAATCCAGGAAGGGAATAGAAATTTACAACTTTTAAGCCTACTAAAACCCTGATAACAACACTTTGTTGTTTTCACACTTCATTAGAATCTGATTCAAACATGACAGCTGAAAAAGTTTTCCTTGTAAACAAAAACGCCGCTGATAACTTGCTCGGATTACATTCCGCAAAGCAACTAAACTTATTAAATGTTAAAATCAAAGCTGAGATTGAGTGACACGAATCAGAAGACTTAATAGAAAAAGTTTCTACTCCACAAGAATGGGTTAGCAACATCGTAGTGAGACCCAAAGCAAATGGGAGAGTATGCTTGGATTCAAGAGAAATCAACATGGCAACTAAAAGAGAGAAATACCCAATTCCAACTCTTGACTCAATATCAGATCAAATGCATGGAGCAAAGATTTTTGTCAAGCTCGATATGAAAGAAGCATACTCTCAACTTGAGTTAGACGAAGGATCACGAAATATTACTTGTTTCATAACAGATGAAGGAATTTTTTGGAATAAACGCCTCATTTATGGAATCAACAATTCATTTGAGATTTTTCAACGTGTGATGGAGCACAAATTCGAAGTAATGAAAGGCGTTAAGTTAATCACAGATGACATGATTATTTATGTGAAAGATGAGAATGAAGTTTTTACAAAGATTCGTAAACTTGGTATAAAGCTAAACCGACCAAAGTGTGTTTTCAACGCGACAAAAATTAAATTTTGTGGTAACGAGATCTCAGAATGTGGTATAAACCCAGATCCTGAGAAATTAGTGGCGCGCGCTTAAAGTGCATTCCCGCCTTCAAATGCCAAAGAACTACAAAGTTTTCTAGGACTTTGCCCAAATGTATCATGATTTATACATAATTATATTGAGAAAACGTGTGTCCTCTGTGAGCTAATAAAGAAAAATGTTAAATTTATCTGGACAGAAGCCCATAACACAGCCTTTAATCAATTGAGAGAGGAACTGAGCAGTAACATTGTTCTTGGATTCTATGACCCTCAAAAGGATGTCGAGATAGTTACTGACTTCAGTGATTATGCCACATGAGGAATCATGCTACAAAAAGATGATGAAGGAGATCTATGTCCTATACTATATACATTAGTAAATCCCTAAGCCCAAATCAGATGAAATGGGGCTCAACTGAGAAGGAAGCTTTCGGTTTAATTTGGTGTATTGAGAAATTGCATTTGTATTTATATGCCAAGCCTTTTCATGCCACAGTCGATCACGAACCATTGAAATATATATTTGGCCCAAGGCCTAATTAAACCCTCAAATAGCCCATTGGCAATTACGTTTGCAATGATATGACTTCGAAAGAGTATACCAGAAGGGATCAGAGAACATCGGAGATTTTGTTTCATGAATGGAACACAAAGATAAAGAAAAAGATGATAGAATATCGACAGCAATGGATTTATATGTAAATTTTATTACCAAAGCAGCCATACCGAAAGAGATGATGCTCAAGGAAATCAAAATTCAAACTGAAAGTGATAAATTGTTAGTTGCAGTTTGTCAAGCAATTCAAAGTCGTTGTTGGCATGACAATCCTTGTCTCGCTCACTACGTAAGAACAAAAGATACCTTAAGCGATAATGATAGAGTGATCTTGTGAGAAAACAGAATTGTTTTACCAGAATTATTATGTAAAAAGGCACTCGAAATAGCCCATGAAGGTCATTTAAGAATTGAAAAGTGTAAATCCCTGCTACGGAAAAAGGTTTATTAACCAAATATGAATGATGATGTCACAACTTTTGTTAATAACTGCCTCGCTTACAAAGAAAACTCAAAAGACACCCTCCAGAACCACTACTGACTCCAAGCCTACGAGAACATCCATGGGCCGAGGTATCTATGAAATTTTTTTGGAACTTTGCCATCAGGGGAGAAGCTATTAGTGTTCACCGACCTATATTCTTGTCATGCGAAACACTAATGCCGAGTGGTCAGTCAGTCATTTGAAAAACTATTTGCAACATTTGGATACCCTAACTGAATACAAAGTGACAATGGTCCACCATTTCACAGTACTGAGTTATGAAATTATTTTGAAACATGATGTAATACACATTAAAATAATGCCTCTCCACCCTCAATCAAAAAATGGTATAGTCGAAAGCTTAATGCAGTTATTAAAGAAATCCATTAGCACTGCCATTTTTGAGCAAGACAATTGAAATGTTGAAATTCCCTAATGTTTTGAAATTGGCAGATATAACACCTATTTTCGAAAAAGGGGAATGTACTGAGAAAGGAAATTATAGACCAGTAAGCATACTATCTAATTTATCAAAAATATGAGTGGTGCATTTATAATCAAATTCTGTCCTTTTTTTATGGTATATTTTCAAAATGTGGTTTTAGAAATATTAAAGTTCACAACATGCGCTTTTATTAATGATTGAAAAGTGGAGAGAAAGTATAGATAACAGTGACACTTTCGGTGCTGTATTAACTGACCTCTCTAAGGTATGATTGTCGATCTCATAATAGCTAAAATCAGAAAATACGGCTTTGATGAACCGTCATTAAAACTGATGCATGGCTATCTCTAAGGGAGACAACAACAAACTAAAATTGGTAATACATATAGTTCTTGGAAAGACATCACACACAGAGTCCCACAAGGCTCCATTTTAGGACCCTTACTATTCAATATATTTTTGTGTGACACGTTTTTCATACTTGATAACATTGATATTGCCAGTTATGCCAATGATACAACACCATACAGTCTTCTCCATATGAAAATAACCAGGGGAGTTAAAATAAGCTCTCCTGATAAGCTTGAGGAGAGCTATAGCACACAGCTAATTATTGCGCACCTAAATTAAACGTCGCGCTCCTAAGATATAGCAGGTAGAAAATTAAAATTTCCTTATCTGTTTACAACTTGTTACATAAAGAAAAACCAGAACAAATCTGTATTACGAGACGTGATATATGTTAAATTTAAAAATAAAATAAAAACTTACCAATTCTTTGTAAAATAATTCTTTCGTATCGCAGATTCAAGAACATGCGATGCTTCATAGATATTATTGTATATACATTTTATATTCCTTAATAAAACTCAACGACTACCTAGATGACTAGTATAATATTAAATAAATTACGGTAAATAAATAAACTCTTTGAAGTGAAGTGAAGACAATTTCTTCAAACCATTAGCTACTAATAACACTGAAACCACGTTCGGTTTGAATTTCATGTCGCATCAATGACGTCACATAATTAGTTAGTGCTCATTCTTTTTAGTTTTAGCAGACGAAGAGAAAATGGCGATCAGTGTGAGCTACTATTGTTTAACTTTGTAAGCAAATATCTTACGAACGAAAAATGTTTACGTCTTGAAACTTTGCAAAGTTGTTTTTTGTACTATATTGAATAATTTTAGATGAACTTTTTCTGAATGCTCCGTTCTCCTTTAAAACATGGGTTTTACAACGATTTTACGTGCTACGAACGAAGATTTCTTACATTGAAAACTGTTTGTTGCAATTTTACAAGATATGAACAAATTATTTTTACCTTAAAACATGGTTTTACAGTGATTTTACGTGCTACGAACGAAGATTTCTTACATTAAAAACTGATTTGCGCCATTTTACGTAATATGAACGAATTATTCTTATGTTAAAATATTATTTTTACAATAATTTTACGTGCTATGAATGAAGATTTCCTACACTAAAAACTGTTTTGCCACGACTTTACGAGATATGAACGAAGAATTCTTACATTAATAAACTTGCCGCGATTTTACGTTATATGAACAAAGATTTCTTACGTTAAATCTTTATACGCCTAGAAAAAGCTTTGTATAAAATTTTATAGGCATATAAAACATTTCATATAACTCTTTTAAGCATTTAAAAATTCACACGAAGCAATTAAAATTTATACGCTGCTTGTCGTATTATATCATTTATGCACTCACATTAAAATTAATAAATACGATTGTATTTTCACATTTAATTGTAGCATAGAGCGTCACAAATGTACACTATATTTTCCACCTTATGGAGATTCGTCTTAAGAGTTGAAAAAGGTAGCAAAAACTTACATTATTTCAGATATATTAAACTGTTCTTAAAATATTATTAAACACATGGATTGGGATTACAATTACAAAGTTGTATTAAAGGCTGCTGCCACTTTCATTGAGAAAATACAACTCATACCCAGAAACTTTATTAACTTAGCAGATAGACGGATGGACAGTTGTCAGGTGCCCTTTTTCTGAACCAACACTGCAACATTTTGAAACTGATTCAACAAATAATAAAAATTAAAGCTATATGCAACGTTATTCTTGTTTAAACCTTGTGCATGATTGGTAGCAAATCATAATCTCATAATTGTATATAAATCATATTATTTTATTATTTGTATTCACCTGCAATTTCTAAACATATCGCATTTTCTAAATATTTTTGAAAAGCTTAATAAATGGCCTATCCAACTGTCATAATATTATTAATTAATATTTTAGTTAAAAGAAGAAATAAGTGTTCGAATTCTTTTTTGCCTGTCAATATTTGAAGAGTGAAAAGGTACAATGGCCTCGTGTTTTCTAGTTGAAAATTATAACTCTGTCTCAGTTTTTAATTTATTTTGGGTTAGTGGCAAGAAAATAAAGAAAACATGTTACGTACACATAAAAATGTTTGAAAAACTTCCTCATCTATCTTTATTCCTTTATATCTTGTGATCAAAATAATTTAAAGAAAAAATGAGACACGGTTTTGTAGAGCAAAGATAACTGATTCTTACTATGTGAAAGGCAACTTTTTCCCGGTTTTCACTTGTACCTTTTCACTCTTCAAAGTTAGGGAATAGCACGAAAAAACGTTTTAAGGTTTATTATGAGTGGATAATCTGAAAACAAATAAATGATTAAGATTGCAGGTGATTACATCTCATAAGATGGGTTGGTTTACTTTTCGTTTGGTATAGTTTTGTATAAATTATTATAATAAGTTGTAATTTCTTACAAAATAACAAAGAAAAGGAAGGGAAAATGTTCATTACCATTAGTAACAGATTAATCTCTCTTTGCAAACATTTATTTTTAAAAGTACTTTTATTTTATTTTGGGAGGCTTTTCTAATTTAAAACAAGAATTTTTAAAAGTACTTTTATTTATTTTGCGAGGCTTTTCTAATTTAAAACAAGAAGCCGGATCGGCTTTATGACTGCGCCTGAGTCTTAATTGCATAAAAAAGCACTACGGAGAAGGGTGTAAT
>JANTOQ010303358.1:0-12830 GCA_027564595.1 Bythotiara depressa | reverse complement strand
TTACTATTATTTTTGATAACTTGACAGGACAAACATTGATAACAGTTTTTGTACATATATTTTATATTTTACGAAGCTGAAGTTTTTATATCCTCTATAAACATTCATTAATAAAATAAATTAATAAAAAATCCTATGGGGTTATATACAGTGGGTGAGCTACATACATAAGTGTCAGTCTGCCTTGCATCACATTGTAATATACTGGTATAAAAGGGAGAAAATTGTTTCTTATATCACTTTTCCTTTGAAAGTGAAAAAATATCCTGCTTTCAACGGATTTCATTTTTAAGATCTTGAAAAAAAAAGCTAAACAAAAGAAAATATTTTCTGTTTTTATCTCAGAAAAACTGTAAGATGTTTACTCATGCTGTTATGATTTAGATGATTCAGACCTCTATGGTGAGACACTGATAACCCGTCGCAGTACTAGTGAGAGTGGCGTGGAACAAAGGATTTATATAGAAGCAAATCCAATGATTGGTAATTCAGACAGCTCTGATCCTGATAATTCATCTGATAGTGACAATAACGAAGATGAAATGTCTGACAACATCAGTGAAGGTACTAATATAGAAAATAAAAACATAATAATGTGACCTATTTCATGTTCACAGAAAAGGTGTCCCCAACAGAGTACGAATTAACGGTTCGGACTTCGCATTTTGCAAAGCAAAACAAAAAAATTGCAAAGCAATTTTCTAGAAATCTGTTTAAAATGTGAAGTGTAACTTTACAAATGTTTAGAAATTTAGCACATTTCTAAACTTCTGTACATCAGGTCTTCCTATTTTCTCCTTTTATCAATACAGGGGTTGACAAATACAAAGGGAAATTATTTGAAAATTACGTTCGCGGCACTTATTTAGCGCTAGTTACGCAAGGAAATGCGTTGAAAATTGCGTTTGCGGTACTTATTTAGCACTACAAAAGGAATTGCGTTGAAAATTGCATTCCTGGCACTTATTTAGCGCTAGTTACAAAAGGAAATGCGCTGAAAATTACGTTCGCGGTACTTATTTAGCGCTAGATACAAAAGGAATTGCCTTTAACATTGCATTCTTGGCACTTATTTAGCATTAGTTACGAAAGGAAATGTGTTGATAATTACAGGTGAGGTTGATTACACAAGTGTAATTTCGCAACATATGTGATGAAGAGTTATTAAAATATTTATTAAGAAATGAACATGCGCGTGCGACCTGTAATGACTTTAGAATTCTCATGTGTTTACAATTAATCAAAATCAAATGAAGTCTATTCATCATTTAATCATAAAAGTTTTGTTTAAAACCATCGTATGCCAGTATTTTATTACGGGCATGCATGAGGGAAGTTCCCCGGAGTAAACGCAATGAAAAAAACAACGTGGTTGATAAAACGTGAGCTGCTTTGACTAATCGATATAATGAAAGTAAATAATCAAGTTATTACAACAGTAAAGAATTGTTGCATTAACATTACTTCAATAAAGAAAATTTCTAACAGGTCAGTTTTTTTAAAACCTCCCAGGTAGCTAAACATATAAAACTTGTTTATTTACAAGCTAGCTAGCTACCTATCTAACTAAAAACAGCTCTGTGGATTTCATGATACTCTGAGCCATTTAGAATGTAAAACCAGAAAACATTTAGCTTCACAACATCCCCTAAGAACCCCAGCTGATAAATTCTTGCTTTTTTAGCTGCACACGAGGTTTGAAACACACATTGCGTGCCCATGAAAACCAAAAATTTTGCAAAGCTGTTTTGAATCCTTAATTCGTACCCTGCCCAAACTTCTGCAAATTTTCTTTGGCTATGAAAGTGTGAATTTCAGTCAGTATCTCTTATAAGCATATTGTAACAAACGCAATATTGAGGAGATCCGAGAGTTTTATTTATTATATCATGTTTTAATTTCAGGCAACAACTATCCTGAAAGAGATGACTTGCATGAACCAATGGATGAAGGAGAACAAAACGATAGCACAGGAGAAGAAAACCCATCAGATGACGAAGAGGGAAATATTTTACAAAATGAAGACGAGATACCTACGAATCAAATCGAATTGGAAATAGATGGAAATCATGAAGGAGGTCTCAGTGAAACATTTGATATCATATCTGAGGCTCAAGGAGATGTGGCTGGTAATGTGACAGGAACATTCATTATGGAAAGAGGTATTTGCAATCAAATTACTTGAAATCATGCTACTAACTAAAGAAAATACTTCAGAATGTATCATTACTGGTTATTTGAGTTGAGGTGGAATAAATGTGCTAGTGTTTTATTCTTGAGCAATTATATTGTTGATAATAATTTCTGGGAGCAGTCTTATCCATCCACATGTTATAGCCTTACAATTAGGAGGATTTAGGTGTTTGTGTTACTCACACAAGAACATTACTGTGGAAATTGTTCCCCTCTCTTTTTGATAAGTGATGTTGGACTGTTAACCGTTAACATATCCATGCCAGGCTTCACTTCTTAAAAGAGTGAACTTTTTCCATACCTATTATTTCCAGATCCAGTCTGCTGTTATAAACATCTTTATGTAATATCTTTGTAATTTATACAGAGCTGCATCATAATTAGAAATATTTTGTTTCAGGTGTTGATGATGATCCAGATGAAGATCTGGGTGGTGAAGATGATGATGAAGATGATGATGAAACTGACTTGGAAGGAAATGAAGATGTTGATGATGATGGTAGTGAAATGGATGCAGATGATACAATTGCTGGTGTAGAAGATGGCATCCTGTTTGCAGATGATGATGAAGATGGGACACAGGAAATAACTGATCCATTTGCTGATTTTGGTGATCATTGTAAGTGTCATTTATTTTTTATGTGGTTATAAGGCCACACAAAATTGATTATATGATGCAAAACCTAGGTGTGAGATGCAGTTTTGTTTGTTGTGGTTTTTTTAACTGAAAATAATATGCAGTGGTTTTTTATGCCCACACCAAGCAAAAGTTTTTCTTTTTCCGCATGTCTTCTTGTTGTGATTTAGAAGACACTCTGGTTGATGTAATATTCAACACGTGCAACTCTAAGTAAAGAAGGATCTGTCCAAAAGTCTTCTAGAATGTGATATTTTGGAGCTAAATAAATTAATCAATAAAGTCTCCATAGTAACAAGCTTAAATAAAAAAGCTTAAAAAGAATAAATGTGTGGGAGTACAAACCAGAAAACATTTAAGATAATGTCATGTCACCCATCGATATTCAGAGATCCTTAGCTTATATAGATTTCTTTATTTTACCTTGCTCCTTTTTTCTTCATTTAGCTGCGACCATAGAAATAAGTTTCCCACGGCGTCCATTTACTATGCATGTTCCACAGATGCTTGGAGAAGAAAACATCAGTATGAATGCACAATCCCGATCTTCCATTCTCAGTCATCCATTGTTACTACGGCAAGTAGAACAAACCACCAGAAGCAGTAGTGAAAGAACTACCCGCAATCGTGGTGGTCGTGGGGACCATGCCTTCATAAGACAGCAAGCAGATACCATTCATGTTCATGGGAACTCTAATACAGGTACAAGCGTTTGACTCAGTCATTCAATTTCTTTTATCTGTTGGAGTGATAACATTTAGAGAGATTGTTGTGATGTAAAAGCATGTCTTTACAAGTATTTTCTATTCTGGTAAATGTTTCATTTTCCATTTTTTTAAAGATATAAATTGTGATTTATTCCTGAACATAATATTTCTTGAGTAGTTTGAGTTCATAAATATTTTTTGTGTATGTTTAATTAGGCTCATTTGCCCGTATTTTGATTGGTGATGATCTCCAACTGGTGAATCGAAATTCTCAATCTGGGACATTTGGAGGTGACATTTTTTCTGATATGCTTACAGACAGTAGTGAAATGTCATCTGGACTGCTAAATTCTGTGCCAAATGCATTGTCACGTTGGACTGTAGAAAGTCGTTTACTAGATGGATCCAGTGTGCATGACTGTGTAAATCAGTTGAAACCAAGTATTATAAAAAATTTGGAAATTCTGCAACAAGAAGAACTTAAAGAAAAAGTAGCAGAGGAAAAGCGAAAGAAAGAGGAAAATGAGAAAAAGAAGGCTCAACAAAAGGCGAAAGAAGCTGAAAAGGCCTCAAAAACCTCCACAACAGCTAATACAGCTGTAAGCACCCAACCAGCTACATCAACTGAAGCAAACACAAACACTGATACAATGGTTGTTTCAACTCAAGACACTGTTTCTGTTAGTGCAGCCCATGACTCTACTGTTGCTAATCTAGAAGATCCTAGAGACAACACAGAAGCAATGGACCTTTCACCAATTTCAATGGAGATGCCTTTTGTAAGTTATTCATTACAAGCCAGTTCATCAGTAGTATCACAACCATCTGATACACCGGCTAATATTTCCACTATTTCCATGCCAACAACATTGTTTGCTACACCAGCTCTTCCAGCATCACAAGCAACTCCTTCTATGAATACCAGCAGGATGACAGCTAGTATATGGACTCCCCCAGTTGCTGGTTTTGATACGCCTACCAATTTTATCACTCCATTAAACCCATTACCAGAGTTAGTGCCTCATGCTCCCCCAAGGGCACAACCTACCCAGGCAAGTGCTGTTTTAATGGCTACCCCATTAGAGGGTCCTAGTACTGACACTATCCGAGCCAATGCTTCAGATATTCGATCAATTCTTGGGGTGGTACTGGAGAATACGCCAGCATCACAAACACCATTTGCTGTACCAAGAATAAGTCAACTTCGAAATAACTCTCCGGCCTTAACTGGAGATCTTGGGTTGACACCACAATTGCCGAATAACAGCAATACACCACAGTCTGACCTTCCAAGTGTTGCATCAATTTTATCTACTCCAGCTAACATACCAAGTCTCCAACAATTATGGAATAACTCCTTATTTTCCCCAAATACACTTACCCAAACTCCACATCCTAATCAACAGTCAATTCCTCAAGAGGTTGTCGCACGAAATGAGGATGCCAATCAAGTGGATAGGAGTACTAATGTTTCAACGACGCGTGAAGATGTACCAAATTCTAGTATTGCAAATGTATTGGCATCTGACTTAGCTGTAGCTATTATGTCACAGTTAGTTACCACGTCACCTACTCCACTGTCTGGTACGACAACACAAACACTAGATGGTAATGATAATTTATTTCATTCATTGGTTACATTTTATTGTATATAGTTGTGGACAGAAAGTTTTCTTATGTACTTGTAGCTGTCAGGGTATGATCAGAATCATCCAAGGACACAGTAATTCCTCATGTTGTCTTCATCTACCTAATTTTTACTTTTATTTTGATATTTTAAAACCATCACACTATACATAATATATTTTTATTTATCTATCACTTATGAAGTAACATTTTTAAACTAAAATAAGCAGTACACTCAGACTGTGTTCCATTTTAAACAATTTAAAAACGCTAGTTAAACAATGTTGATACAATAAACTTATAACCTGTCTAGCCGATACAGTCAGACTCTATGCCATTTCCACTTGTTACTTTTCCACTTCATTATTAATTTCAGATCAATGCCTAGGCTAGCTGGTACAGACTGATTGTATCACTTAAGTTAATAAAAGCTGGTCAAATGTTCTTCATATATGAGATGCCTTTTTCAGTTGTTGAATAGTTAATGACATTTAACAATTGTAATAGAGTAAATTAAGTTTTGTTTTTTGAAGTTTAAAAAGATGGCCATTATGACCACTGAGAGAAAGTATTCTAAAATTTAATAATTTTCAACCCTTCCAACCCTATCACTGGGGAGCCCTCACAGAGTCACTATACTGGCTTCAAATTCTAATACTGTTTCTCGTAAAGTAATCATCAAGTAGGGCATCCAGAGCTTAAATTTAGTCATGCCTTCAGACATCTTTCCTTGTGAAAATTTTCAATGTGACCAATACATGCATAGAAATACACATTAAAACACAAAACAACAAAAACATTTGTTGATGTGGCATTTTAGTAATAACAAATGTTTCTGGATAAATACTAAAACATTTTATTATTTTTTATCCTATACCTGATGCTTTTGCACATATTGATAACTGAGTTAAGTTTGCTGACTTTCTTTATTTTAATTGTTTTAGTGTGTTCTGGTATAACATCCACATCTTCTGAGCCATACGTCCAGACAGTAAATGCAGCAAATTCACTATCAAGTACTTCAACTGTCCCTTCGTCAGCACCACAGACAGTAGCAGTTGCTCAGTCTGTAGGTGAGAAAAATAATCAACAAGATACAGAAGCAACAACAGCAGAGTCTGCACGGCAGACTGTAGCTGATGTTGGGCCTGGTCCATCTAGTATGTTGCATGCTGCTGAACAGCTACAACAAGAATTAGAAGGACTGGGTATTCCTGAGGGTGTAGATCCATCTTTCTTAGCTGCTCTTCCGAATAGTATTAGGTATGAAATAAGTCATTTTCAATGTGTCAGACCAATAATTATCAGTAGTTCGACTGTCTGATTATGCATCTCTATAATTATCATGATTTGCTCTGCTCTGTCAGTCTAACAAATATGCAATGTGACTGAGTCCTAGTTTTTTCAATTGTGTTATGTATGAATAGTTCTTACTGTCATCATCATAGTCATTAAGCTTTTATGAAACTGAAGATTGTGAGAGGTGTACATTTTTATGTTGTAGAAAACTGACAGCTGACCCTAGAAATTTCGTTTTGGATTTAAATTGATTAAGTATGCACATGTTTATAAGAAATAAAATGTTGAGCATGGTATATAAATATATATATTGAATAAAATGTTGAGCATGGTGTATAAATATATATATATTGAATGGTCACTTAAAGTTAGATCGTTCATATACTTTCATGTAGGGAGGAAGTTCTGCGTGAACAGTTTGGAATTCGGTTACGTGCTGCACAAGATACTACACAACAAGCAGTGAATAATAATGAAGCAGCACAAGAGCCACAAGAGGTTTCCCCAGAATTCTTAGCAGCATTACCCCCGGATGTGCAGCAAGAGGTACATTTACTTCATTTTGGTTCTTTTTCATCAACTTTTTAAATTGTTATATCTTCACTTTAATACTCATCAAATCTTTGCCATTCGTTTTCCAGGTACTTGAGCAGCAACGCCTGGAACAAGCAAGATACACAGCTGCACAACAGAGGCCAGAACAGCCTGTAGACCCTGCAGAATTTGTTCGTAACTTAACACCTGCTCTACGTCGACAAGTGCTGGCAGACATGGACGATACTGTCTTGGCAGTTTTACCACCAGAGTTAAATACTGAAGCCCAGGGCCTCCGTTGGGAAATTGAACAAAGACAATTACACATACATGCTGCTGAACGTGGTATAACTAGGAATGATGTTTCTCAACTACTTAGACATTCAGGGCTTGGTCATAGAAGTCTAGGGGGAGGATTCCAGTTTGCAAGACTGTTTCCTCGTGGGCATGTGAATAATTGGAGAGTAACTGATGGACCAAATGCAACTAGTATTGGTACTAAGAAAGTAGGAAGACAGTTACTTGATCCTGAAAGTTTGACATGTTTGCTTGTGTTGTTGTTTTTAAATGATGGCACATTGAATGCATCACGATTGCATCGTATTTTAAGAAATTTGAGTTATCACAATTTATCAAAGCAGTGGATAATTCATGCTCTAATTTCTATATTAAGACAAACTAGTAGTTTCCAACAAGAAAGTAACACAAGTATTAAACCACACACTGCACAGCCTTCAACAAAACCAAAAACCAGTAAAAAACAAAGACAGGTTGAGAGCAATATGTTTGAAGAACTCCCAACTACTAATTCAGAAATGACATTACGACATAATCAATGGTTATCTCGTACACTGAATTTAGCTTTTGGTGGATGTGTCAATATATTTCAATTACAAAAGGTTGGAAGGAAATCATCAGACAGTTTTGTTACAGTCCACCAACAGGCTTGTTTAGATGTGTGTAAGCAAACATTAGAAGCATTGTCATTTCTTGCCAAAAATTTCCCAGCCAATTTTGCACCTATTTCTGACATTGAAAGTAAATCTAATAATGAAAATGTAGATGAAACAGGCCCTAGTAAAAAGGTTTACACCAATGAAATGGAATCACAGAGTGAATTCTGGGATATCCTTGTGCGACTGAATTCCTCTGGACCTGGATTGAAAGGCAAAGCACCATCTAAGCTGCTTCGTGACTTCCCTAAGGAGTGTGATAGTACTTCTTTTGTTACCTCACCATTAGGACAAATTCTCAGCATGTTATCTCATCCAGTAGTGAAACAAAGCACAATGTTGACAGATAAACTACTGAGGTTATTAGCAGTTATCTCAATGTCATTGCCAGAAAGACCAAAAAGCCTTCAGGCACAACCAACAGATCTTGCACATCAAACCACAGTGTCTGCCCAATCTGATGATGCAGTGCTGCCAGATATTCCACACCCAATTCATACTGTGACCTTTGCGGATACTGATGACATTTTAAGTACTCATGACCAACCTATACTACCACATCCATCTAGTGACTACGATGACCGGGAACAAACTGCCACTGAAGTTGGCACTGTTTGCTCAGAAACAGCATCATTAACATCTTCATTGTTTGTGGAGCCTCCAGAAATTAGTGAAGGTAGAATGTTGCTGCCCACAGAGTTTCGTTATCCACGAACTGGATCAGTTGTTTCTGCATTGTCAGATGGCACTGTTGCACAGAGTGACATAAGTGGTATCACTGTGGAGCAGATTCGTGCTGAACATTATTCAATGGATGTTGACAACACATCACATCGCAGTGATGCTTCATCTATAGGTAAACTGACACATCTTACATGCCTCTATAGTTTACTCTGAGACAAAATATAGAACTCTACTCGTTTAAACAATTGTCAGACCTAGTATGTATGTTCATGGTCTAAATGTTTTTATGTATATTTTTAATATCCAACTTGAAACTTCACTCCAACGACAGTTAAATTGAAACGAAAAGAAAGTAAAATGAAATTAAGATTAAAACTGTCCTAATGGTACATCTATGGTGTATCATTTACTTTAATGTTTTGTTTTTGTACAATGTTTATTAACTCAAATATTTTGGAACTGGATTTCTCAATATTTCAAGACATTTCGGTTTGGGTTAGTGTACTAGACTGGGGGTAGAGCCAAATATTTCCTAATTGATAGTTGTTACACTTTCTCCAATATGTTCATGATCATTCAGTAATGCTTCCTCAATGATTACCACGTTCTAACAGCTTTCTGAATTAAAATCATGTCCTTTTTTATAGTAGATTTTCTACAACATCTGGGACATTCTGACCTATTACTCAGTTGTAGACATTGTGGACAAGAATAACCTGGTTGACAGTGGAAATTACCCATATTACATACCTAAACTAAAATGTGGTTAATAGCTTATTATTACATACCTAAAATGCGGTTAATGTCATATTACGTACCCTAAAATGTGGTTAATGTCATATTACATACCCTAAGATGTAGTTAATGTCATATTACATACCATAAGATGTGGTTAATGTAGTTCCGATATTCTAGTATCTTGATTATGTTAACTATCAAACAAGAGTGTGTAGTTAATTGAACAAATTTTGTATATCATAGACAACCGTTCATCACCTGCACTATCGTTAGTTCATTTGTCACCTGAAAAGGAACCGTCAATACTAATTGGCCAGTTGCGAATGGCAGTCAATGTGCTTACATCAGGTACATGTTCTGATGAAGGCCTCGAGGATGCTACAACATTGCTCTTGCAGTTGTCTCGTACTGAACCACTCACTAGGGATTGTATTTTGGAGCTGTTGCTGGAAGGTGCACAGGAAACTGCCAATGTATTGCGTGATGAAATTAGAGATTTGCTTCTTGAGTTGAAGGAACACAATGCAACACAAACAAGCAAGTCAGTAGATCAGGCCAAGGTATGTTGTTTTGTATAGTATACTTCTATTTATTTATTTTTGTTTGCAAGTCAGCTTTATTACTAGTATTACTTATTAATGTATTGCTCCATCCATCAGTGGCAAAAGTAGCCCTGGTGATCTAATGTAACTGGTAAGTGCTATTAGATTATTTGTATGATTACTACTTTAATTCGTTTTGAATATTCCACACATGGTTTTTTTTATTATTAAAGACTTCCAAGCAGGCAGTATCAGTGATTGTAAACCCAACATCCGCAAGAAGTCAACCTTGGCGTGGTCGTGGAGCTCGTTCAGTCAATCAATTAAGGCGTATTGGAGGTATGGGAGCCAGTCAGCAAGCAAGAAGAAACTTTCCCAAACCGGTTTGTTGTCATTTAAATTCAAGTATATTTCTAACATACATGGTTCTGTTGTAGCAATTTATTTATAATGATAACATCACTATTTCTAATAAAATGTATATACTATTTACAGGTCATCTATGATCTCCACTTACCAACTATGGCTATATTAACTGCTAAACGATCCAGTCAATCATTACTGCTTCGTGTACTCAAAGTGATCTTGCAGTTACGCGATGCTGCTAGGAAATCTGCGAAAAAACCTCAATTATCACAGTTAAATGCTCCTCGCTCCAGAAGTTAGTAGCTCAATAATGCGTTTTTTTTATTATTATTATTTTCAGCTGCACACTTTAGTGTAACCGATGGGAAGTTTCAATTATGTATATGAAATGTTGCAATTTTATGAAATTATCCAGTTTCATGTTATAATGAACGGTGTGTATACCCCTATAGCAATAAGTGAATCTAGTCTACGATAGGATGACTTGTAAGAACTAAATCTTGTGTAAACCACTTATAAATTTTCAAAGCTCCTTAATTTGTTTGCAGGATTTTGTTAACTGTATAAGAGTTCCAATACAGAGTGTCATCATTTATATGTATGCACAATACATGGAGTTGTTAATGTTCTACTTTAGGTATCAGACTCATTGAGCGACTGCATCACGGTGGTGGTAGCCTTCGTGAAGTTGTTGCAGCACTTGAAGCTGACATGGAAGCTATGTATGAGATGATTGACAGGTTTGGTGCACCTGGTGGTGCTAGTGGTGAAGCTCGTGTTGAAGCTCGTGTTGAAGCTCAGGTAAAACAATTGTTATTTAACTTTTATTATTATTTTCGTAGTTAATTTTAACCCTATAATGCATAGTGTCCCCGGAAAGGAATAAAATTATTGGTCATTTCTTTGCTATTTTCCTTTTTCCAGGGAGTTAATTATTGTAAATATAATGTAAAATAAATTTTGTAAAAGCTGGTAAGACCTCTCTGGTTTCTCATCAATTTATAAAAGATCCAATTGGAATTGGAATATAATCAGGAGGTATGCTTATGCATTAAAGGGTTAATGCGTTGATTAGATAGAATGCGAAAAAGAATGACGTGACATACTTTTGTTTATAAATGATCTTAACTTAGGTTCAGTCAGAAGCTTCCAGAAATGCAGAGCGACCGGCGGAGAGTAGTGTGGATGCAGTTAATTCTAGCGAACAAGCAAGCAGTAGTCAAACTGAGAATGGTATGGTTTGAGTTCTTTCTATGACTACTTCGAAAATGCTACGGATTTTTACCTTGATAGTGAAAAAACAGATCATTTTTAGGAATTTAGGGAAATCCGTTCGTCCGTTCAGGTGACTTCAGAATGTGAGTCAATAAAACTGTTTCATTTATCGTTATAATGCTACCAGAATTTAGTGACATATTATATCACAGATATGTACAAAGTTGATTTCATGCTTGTGCAATATTTACCGTTTAGGTTGTTTGTCTACATTCCCTGCAAGAAATTATTCTATACTACTACAATTAATTGTTATTGTTATTGATAGAAATAATTACTGTTGAACGGTATTAACAATTTGTGATATACAAAACAACTTTGTTTTTTGTTAAGAGCTGCTATAAGTGAATTGATTATGAATGGCTGGTATATTAAGTTCCGTAGGACAGATAAATTACCGACAATCATAGGTATTAATGTCGATATCTGTTGTTATCTCAGTTATATTTTATCCTCCATTAGAAGGTGACTCGTCAAACAAGCCAGAAGAAATTCAAATTCCTCAGTTTCCAAGGCTTAGTACTCAGCTGCATCTAGATGATTTGTGGAGTGTTTTGGGTAAGTAATTGGGAGCAGTATCTTGTAGTTTTTGAATTGATTGTACGATTCAACGCGTGTCTCGCGTATTCTCTTGGCCCCTCAGTGTAATTACTTGGTGTTGACATGTAGTCTCAACAATTCTTGAGAATGCCACGGACGTTAGATTTCTCTCTGTTTTATAATGGTATTATATAAATGGTACCTACTGACCATGAATCAAAAGTAGACGTCGCTGTTGCGTAACCTTCCTTGATTATCGCAGTAATTGTTTATTCTGAAACATTAGATACAATATTGCTGAAAATTATTACAGTCAGTTTATACATGACCAACGACATAACTTATTTCCCTTAAAATTCGCACCCCCTTAAATTTCGCTCCCCCAAATTTTCGTGCACCAGCATTAATACTTTTTTTGCGCACCTTTATATTTCACGCAGGGACTGAAATACACTAGTAAAAGGAAAGGAAGATCACAGAAACAAGTTTAAAACATAACCAAGTTTTCTTTCATTATTTACTGTGTTGTCTTAGTTATGGACTTTTTTTAGCCAGTGTTTCACAAATAGTGAGTGAAAATGCCAAAATATTAATAAAAAACTCACCTGCGCGAAAATATGTCATTTTAATTTTTGCACATTTAAGCTATACATACATATATACATAAAATTTATTTCAAGTCGAAAATAATATACAAATAGCTCATACAGAGCTAATAAAATCCGACTAAAGCTAA
>JANTOQ010303247.1:0-12832 GCA_027564595.1 Bythotiara depressa | reverse complement strand
TTGTGATACATAGACAGCAGCAAGATGGTTTGACTTCAGAGACCATTATAATGCACAAGACACAAGTGTGTCATTATTTTTGCCAACATATAAAAATATAAAATCTCTGATTTGGAAAATAACCTTGTTATTGGCACACACAAATCACAATCGATGGGTTTTTAAATCAGAAAACATCTTTAAGACTACATTTAGTGACAGGATGTAAACAAACAGAATAAATGTAGCTATCAATGTCACTACAAGTACTTATAGACAAGGAATGAATCCTGTTATATATCTCTACAAGAAGGCAAGATTAATATCATGAATTAATGTTCGACTAGTGATGGCATGATAAATTATAATTAATTATATACATGAATTATAATAATTATATATATTATATATATAAATAATAATTAACAGATACATAAACGTTAAATAAATTCATTTACTTACAACATTCCATAATAATTTCAAATTGTCACATCTCAGCAAACTAAAGAAATGTTTATTTTATTTTGATAATGTTCAGTGCCATATCCAGAGTTTTTTTGGGGATACCGTTTTTAGTCTAATTTGCTTTAGTTTGGGCCCCTCAAACACTATATCATCCCTACACCCTACCAAAGTAGAAAAAATAGACAGATTAAGTAAAGAGAATTAATTTCCATCAGTTAAAGTATTAGAAAACACTATGTCTCCCCACTTATTCTTTGGTAAAACAGTGTATATTAAGCAATTATTTGGGCTCCCAAACCTATATACAGGTGTCAAAATCCTTCTGGATATGCCTATGATGTTGTTTCTTGCACTGTAAACAAAAAGTAAACAGTTTACTGTTCCAACAAGACATTATTTTACATACAAACATTCGATATCTTCCATGATAAATGTATAAACTTAATCCATAGTGTCCCCTGAAATTAATTAAATTGTTAATAATTTATTTGCTACTTTGATTTTTCCAGGGGATTATTTATTGGAAATAATGAAGTAAAATAAATGTGGTAAAAGCTGATAAGTCTCCCAGATAACTAATTTAATTATAGGTCTTCTATAAGATTAATTTATTCATGAGGTGGATCATGCATTAAAGGACAAGGTACATATAAAGCATTATGACTGCATATGAGTACTCACTCACACTACCTAATCTCATTTTTATTCAACACCACAGACTCCGTTTAGTACTTACATTCACAAAATATTTTGCAACTATGTTAAGGTGTCGTTCATTATACACATCAGCACATTTATAGTCATACCTCAAAAGAACAGGAATTCCATGAAATACTTTCACTTGTTCCCTTACATTAATATCAGTACACAGTTGTCTTAGTAAGGTAACTGCAAGTCTAAAAAAAGAAAAGCTTTTCTGACATGTTGTACATTTCACAGCAATTACAACAGTAACAGAATGAACTATAGGAATGAACTGAATGAACACAACAACAACAAAATGAACTATAGGAAAGAATTGAAGGAACACATCAGATCAGATACAAAAATTAACTTTAACCACTTAACTGTGTTTGACAGATATATCCGTCACATGTCCAAGATGCGTTTTTTTGTTTGACTGATATAATCATCTTTTTACATTAAAACTTTGAGGACCTGATTTGGTGGGTTAATGAAAAGTAATGGCCTTCATATGAATGTATTTGACCTGTGCAGGTGTTGGTATGCATGTTAAAAATATGTCAAATTCTTGCAGAATAAGCAAGACTATAAGTCAAGACTATAGATACTGTTTGAACTTTGTTGTGAAACTGTTGTATTTGAATGTTGAAGGTAAAGATGCCGTTTGAACTTTGTTTTGAAAGTAAGCTTCATTTGTGACCAGCAGACACATTTATTTGTGATAAAAATAGAAAAAGAGGAAATATAAAACATTGAAAAGGAAATTTGTAACATTGTAAAACTGGATGTAAAATATAGGTTTCTTAATGTATGCTCTTGTTAAAGGTTTTATTATGCCATTAAAACACCATTTTATGGACACATCCTAAGCTTCTGCTCATGTCAAGTGGACATGATCACAATGAACAAAACATGGATAGCAATAATTTAAATACCTACTGGAAACGATTGCAAAAAATAAAACAGAGCAAGAAGGTTTTCAGTAATGCATAATTTTAATAAGAAATAGATGCCTAATGTTGACATCGTGTTTAGGGACTAAAAATTGAATTAAAAGAATAAAGATAATTGGCCCAAATTATAAAAAACAAACCTTTTAGAGTGAACATCATATTCTCCAATAATTTGTACCAAAATCTCCATACAATTCAAACCACCAATCACAGTCCTTGGTTCTTCACTTAGAATAAAATATTAATAGATTTCAAATTAATGTTTTAAAAACAAATGATGAAAGAATTAGTTAAATCTTGATAATAGGTTTTGAAATAAAATAACATTGGAATCCTACAATGTTGTTACCTAAATTTACAGTAACAATATATATTATAACACCTGACTTTTTGATTTTGATGTGTAAATTAGTAATAGCAAAAATAATTTATAAAATTGGAATCAGTATCGGTCTCTGTATACATTACCAACTGATCAAATTTCTTAATATACATTCACAGTAATTTTCTTATCATAATTCTTTCAATTACATAGCTGGAGATAAATAGATACGTACAAATCTTTTCTGAAAAACATCCATTGTTTCTAAAGATCTTCAAATTTTCTGGAGTTTGTTTGCATTATAAAAATGTTTGGAAAATTATGATGCAGTGTTTATCAAAAAACATGGATAAAATTAACGTACGATGAAGTGTTTTTCAATAAACACGGATAAAATTAACGTATGATGAAGAGTTTATCAATAAACATGGGTTAAGAAACTTATGACGAGGTGTTCATCAATAAAGATTGATAAAAAAAACCTCTTTCAAAGTTCTTTTCATAAAATAAAATAAAATGCTTCAATAAATAGACATGTCTCGGTACTTTGTGAAGACTGCTGTAGGTGCTATCCATAATATTTAAGCTATATACAAATTATCAAATAAACTATTTATTCATATTGTAGATTATTGGAAATGTTGAAAACAAGAATACCTTTCTGTCAGTCCAATTAAACCATACAATGCCATATGAAGAATAAGAACATCATTGGAGGAGAGCAAGTACACGAGTGACTATAAACAAAGAAATATCAGGTATGAAATAACATTTTTTGGTATACAAACAAACAATCCACTAAACACATACTTAACTTTCGAGGGGTCTTAAATGATACTATGGTATTTAGCTGCAAAGCATGAATTAAAAAATTTACATGTAAGGCTATGTTTACATGACATCAATTTGAGTTTCCTAACATATATAAATAATTTGTGGTAAAAATTCTGCATATGTGCAGAAATAGAAAACTCAAATCGATTTTAGCAAAATCCTTATATGGTCAAACCCTGCATTTCATAATTATGTTGAAGTATTTCAATTTATATTTGATTAGATAATAACTTTAACAAATAAAAATTTTAATTAAAAAAAAAAATTCTTTCTCATCCAAAATTCACTTTATTTATTTATTTATTATTTATTGCCAGAAAAGAAACAAGCCTGGTTTCTGTATGCGACATTACAATGGATGGAGATTAAAAAAACTATAACATGGTTATATGTAAGTTATACATTCACATTCACAATCCAAGAAATATCAATATGAAAAAACTAGAAGATATAAAAAAATATTTTTATTCAATATTTCTTTACATTAAATTTTTTTCTTCTAAAAACTAATTTTAGAAAAAAATATCAGGTCTTTGAAATAATATTTAATTGTATAAATATTAATGAGGCTTTTATTTCATGTGACTTTTCTGCCAAGTTTGAATGCATTATGTTAAGAACATGCAGCATACAATCATAATGTCTATTGAAATGAAATACACCATGACATTTGTATTTTCCACAACCATTAATAATGCGAGAGACCAATTCATCATCATGTGCATTACAAATGTGACAAATTCTGAGAGCATCCTTTTTAAGGAATTTATTGTAGGCTCTCATTCTGTTTTGTGCAATGGAAATTATCATTTCAGTTTCAGGTATCAGCTGCTGTTAGTGAGATACTCAAATAAATGTTCTCCTTCCTAACGGGTAAAGTCATCAAACTTCTCTTTCTCTCTCAGAAAACTGGTCATTATGATGATCAGGTTCCATATTTATAGATAACATTTACTGAAAATGTTCTGTTCACATTTTGTCCATTAAATGTTAATGTATCTCATATCTTGGAGTTTGATCAAAGAGATGCAGTTTCTTCAGAACTATTTTTATTATTATTTTAATAGAACAAATTGTCAAATAAAATTATAAATTAAATAAAACACCCACACATATTTATCTCTGTTATGGTGTTTGTCAGATAGTACTAGAACTGAAGACTAACATATATTCTGGATATAATGAGAGCAAACAAAACGTTTGTTTTTAAAGGAATTGCTGTTTCACAAAGAAGAAGTGGAGAAAGGGGTAAAATGTGGAAAGGACCCAAACACTTAATAATCAAGGATGTTATGATTGGCAGTAAGGATATCCACGTCTCAGTAATTATCCTAGTTAATTAATTCAATTTACTTATGCAAATATAATTACATAATTGGTCTTAAGTTTTCTTACATCATTATATTCATTAAAGGAGCAATTAAATAAACAGTAGAAAGTGACTCTTATCTAAATTAGATATATGACAACATTTTTATGTTTCATTTAATGTTTCAAACAAAAAGGTTGTGTCTGAATCAACAATAAATACATAATTAACAAGAGCTATAAAAATGAATGAAATAAACTTGTTTATACTTATTACTGTTCTTCTTAAACCTATTGAAACAATACAAATAGACAGAAGAAAGAATGGTCCAGATCTTTTCACAGGGCTCTCGGGTTGTGACAACAAAACAGCAGTTATGAATAATAATGGATGTAAGTGCAAAAGTACAGCACAAACATTTTTTTCTAAAGACAACCAACACCCAAGATGCATTATGGATGTAACAGATAAATTTCCAACATCAGGTGGGTACACATATATACCAAACATAGTTTATTATATTATTACAACAGGAATCAACCTCTTCTTTTAGATAGAGCACATGATACACTATCTTAAACTGTTCCCAAGTAACAGGTTTTTCTCACATTGTGTTTTTTTTTCAATAACATTAACCCTACTATTATATATAGTATATTATTATATTAAGTATATTTGTCCTCCCTACAACATTATATATAATTGAAAAGGAAAGATGATTTAATATTATATTTATGATAATTAACCCTATTAACTGTTAAATGTGAGAAACGATAATTGACCCTATTAACTGTTAACCGTGAGAAACGATAATCGATCCTATTAACTGTTAACCGTGAGAAACGATAATTGACCCTATTAACTGTTTACCGTGAGAAACGATAATTGACCCTATTAACTGTTAAATGTGAGAAACGATAATTGATCCTATTAACTGTTAACCGTGAGAAACGATAATTGACCCTATTAACTGTTAACCGTGAGAAACGATAATTGACCCTATTAACTATTAACCGTGAGAAATGATAATTCACCCTATTGACTGTTAACTGTGGGAGGGAAGAGGCCATAATGACTCCACAAACTTTAATTGCCCAAAACTTTGTTTCAAATAGATCTTCTATGTTGAAATTTTATTACATTCTATACCCATTGTGAAAATTAAAACATCAAGTCTACAAAATTGTTAATATTTCAAATATTTACTTTCTTTGCAGTGGTTATATATAACTTTGTTCTTTTATATGTGAGGATATTAACTAGTTATAATATATATATATATATATATTCACAAGAATATATTCTTGTGCTATATTTTCATTCTTTGTATTAGAAAAGAATAGGAAAATGATATTAGTTGAAAATGAAAAACGAACGAAATTGTTCTTAATTCGTTGATCTTTGTCTTCTACACCATCACAACAACCCACATTTGCCAATTAGCCATGAGAGTCAAAGGAATGCTGTTGTACACGATCACGACTTCCAAAGCACCTAAGATCAATTTTCTATAGAAAATTAAGCAGTGTCAGTATGCCTCAGCTTAAATTTTCTGATGCTTGGAAAAAAAACCGTACTGCTGTAGTTGTAGCAAAAAACAACTATCAGAAAACAAAAAAGGACTTGGAAAAATTGTAATATGTATTTGGAAAAACTAAAGTTAAGAACTAACTAATTACCTAAAAAAGTAATTATTAATTAGATTGAAATGTATGATAAAGCTATTACTGCAAATGAAGTTAATAAATTGTTTGTTAATGTTGGTCCTACATTAATTTGGGCTATTTCAATTCTACAGACTTGAAATGGAGAGTTCAAATCTTTGAATGGATACTTATTAGCTGTTCCTTTCCTGTCATATTATATAACCCAAAGTCAAATGCTGCATGCTTCATTGTCAGATACCACAAACATAACATCGGATCATAGAGTTAAACCACCACTGCTATTGTATATACTGTTGTTTTAGTCTTCATTACACAACAAGTAGTGGAAATTAAACTTTTTCAGTCCTGAGAACTCAGATAATTTTTGACTCTTTAACTCATTATGACATCATAGCTTGGTCACTGACCTTGTAAGAAGTTCCCCCCAGCATAAATATTTACAATACCTGTGACAATATTCCTGTAAAGTTTCATTGAAATTGAATGGATGTTTCAGGAGTTACAGGGGGACACAATGACCTCCCACCACAACAAACAAAAAAGCCCACATTTAATAGGGTTAAGTGTGCTGAATATGAGTTATGGTAAAGATTAAATAATAACTTGGTAATTTCAACTTTTAAAAAAGATCTCCTTGGTATATAATATTAACATACTCTTCTTCTTGTTAAATTTTCTTTTCTTTGCAAATGTAAAAATTGCTTATGAATAAACTTTTTGAATCACAAAACCTCTTATTGCTTATTTTATTTCTTCTTTGGTTTTGTATATTTTTTCCCAGGGTAAGTGAGGCATGTTAATAACCTCCTCCCGCTCAAAACCCTAGACATAACAGAATTAAACAAATTATCATACTAGATGTATGGTACACCAAATTATTAGAACTAGGTTTATAAAACATCTAATCTTTCCTTTACAATGATTTTATGTTCTACTAAATATGTAAGTAATTATATAATATAACACAAACATTTTTGTTAAACATTTTAATGTGTGTATTCTATGCTTGCATAGGTCACACAGCAGCCTTTCCACAAGGAAAGATAACTGGACCATGAGTAAACTTATGGAATATATGACCACTTTTTAATAGTAAAATACCAAACGCATTGTTATAAATTAAACCATAAAAAATAATGGGGTAAATAAATATACATATTAATAAAATAAAAAGTATAACATGAACTAGAAACATGACAAAAATTGAATAATTTAAAAACAAATTGTTTCCTACGATGATTCCTATGGTGTACTTATCATAGAGCAATATGGCAGCTAGGAGATAGAAAATTTAATATACACTCCATCACAGATCCTAACACAATTAGAGTTACGTTTTGTGTCTTTTTGTCTGTTTTATTCACAGCAGTATTATTACAAACAGGACTTTCATAGAACCACTTAAATCTGTATGTATTATACTTTCTGATATGCCATGTTAAATTAACAATGACTCAGCAAATATTTGTCAAACTTGAGTTTTACTAAAGTCACACAATACTATATCTCCTTACTAATAAATAACAATTTGTTTATATTTGTTAAAATAAAAATGGCTTTAACATAAATATTCTTTCCATTCATGGGTAGAGAAATGTAATATATTATTATAAATTATTATTATTATTATTATTATTGTTTATTGACAGTTATTTCCTTGAACTGATGAATTAAATGATTATATCTTATATTTCATACTCCACCTTTTTATTGATTGATTGATTGATTGTTTATAAATCAACTGAGAGAGGGTATGAATGGTTTTATTCTAGCTAATAAATTGAACTTAATAATAAAAACTTTTTATTCAAAAGTTGTCTGAAGTAGAATTGTAAATTACACTAACAGACTTGTTGCTATCATTTCTTTGTTTAAAGGTTTTGGCTTTATTACTACCAGACCCAGACCCTTTCCCACTTGACCGTGACAATAACAATAAATACACATATCACATTAAAACCGAGAGCAGATTTGAATTTCTCATTGAAAAATAAGTCAGCATGCAAAGTATGAAAAGCATATGTAATAGTAATTTATGGCGCTTTCAAATCTGGAAAAGAAGAAGACTTTGATGTTGATATTACGGTGAAAGTCTTCTTATTGTTTCAGACTTGAAAACGCCATAAAATTACTTCCAATGCAGATATGCTTTGACACTTTGCATGCTGACATATTTTTCAATGAGGAATTAAAATGTGCTGTCAGTTTTAATTTGACAGAAACAGAAATGTAGCCTCATTGCTATGTGTATTATGGAAAGCACAGAAAGCGATTGACTGGACTAAACTATATGTTATGTAAATGATTATTTGATTGATTCTTGTGCATCTACAGGTTGCAATACAGAATCTGTGAGAAATGTATGTGGAACATTACAAGAAATTGATGTGTGGAATTATAATGGAACAACTGGATATGGTATCTGGGAAAATTCTTGGAATGAAACATTTTTTCTACAAATAACAGTTGCACCAGATGGAAACCTACATGTATGTTCTTAACGTATTTGTGTATTAATATATTGATGGGAAATGGAGATGGTAAACAAAGATTAGATAAAATAATAATAATAAATAATATATTATTACAATATGAACATATAATATAATATAATAATAAATTATATAAACATTGGAAATAAACATATACAAATAAATATTGGAAGGTATTTAAACAGTTCTATTTATATATTTCATAGATTGATCAAAGTCAAGGAAATTGGAAAAGTCTCTTAATGCGTATTTGGACAAAGTGTAATGGTAAAAAAGAATGCATTTTGATAAAATTTAGTGGAAAAAGAAATTGTAAGTCAAAATTTAACATGTCTTATCCTCTTGATGGTACCTAAACCATCCAAACAATCTTTCCTTCAAACAAATGAATCAGGATGGTTTATAAAGCTTGTCTTCCTGGGTAATTTTTAGCTGCTTCCTGACCACACAGATGTCATCGTATAATTATATGAAATGCACTGATTTTTGTTTGAATGGGTTGTAACACAATAATGGCCAACAAGATTTCTATTGGAGTTTGACTTGCTTGTCTCAGTCAGGTTTGTTAACTTTCAGATGAAAATGTTTGGAATGGCAAGAATTTGTTTTGTTTTTGAATGGTTCTTAAAGTGAACCAAATAGACAGATGTTATTCTGCCTCTCAGCAGGATTGTTCACATGAAACCATCATATTGATGAAACAAATGTTCAGATTAAACTATCATATTGATGAAACAAATGTTCACATGAAACCATCATATTGATGAAACAAATGCAATTTTAATCATTTTGATTGTTTGGATGGTTTATACACCCTAAAATCAACTCTATTATTTAAAGAAATATATTACATTATTAGGCCAATGAAAATAATATTTAGGATAACTAACATTTCTCTATCAAAATGTAAATGCTAAATACTTATTTTATTTTTTATTTTCAAGGTTTTTAAACTTAAATGTGCCTTTTAAGGGCATATCTGCAAAGTGAGACCCAAGACCCGAGACCCGAGATTCTGTACCGAAAATATACTTTAATGACACTGGACTTGAACATTAGACCACGAAAATTGAACTTTTTTGGTTTTGCTTTTGAAATTAAATTTTTCACAATTAATTAATATAACCTGCGTAAAAAAAGTTTTTATAAGATATGTTTCTGCTGCCTTGAAAAAATTAATTAAAAAAAATTAAATGAACCACTTCACTTTATGACGAACTGCATATATAAATTATTTTTAAGAAAATGTTGCAAGGCTAGTCATTGCTGTTATTGACCAGTTTGGTGAAAACTATTTAATAAAAGTATTTAAAAAATGTTTGTATTTATGACTTATGAACAGCAAACGATAAAGCTCAGGCTATGCCAAGTTTAAGCATTTTGGATCAGACAATCTATTTCTAATGTAAGAAAGTCTAACATCTGCTAAAAAATTGCCTCTTAGAAATAAACACTTGCCATTAATTAACACCACAAGGAGCAATAAATGGATTTCCGTTTGTATTCAAAACTCAATATATAAACAGTTTTATTCAACAGTCGTCAAATCTGCTGTGTAAAAATGTGTAACTTAATTTACAGCCGTTTCATTTTAAAGAATGCTAGTTTCAACTTTTCAACTTTCAAACTATATTCAAACTAAATTACTATCGACCAGCAAGCCAGCCATATATTTTTTCTAACATACAAGTGAGATAGGATAAATACGAAATTTTTCTTCTACCTGTACGGTTACATAATAGTTAATTGGATTACAATTAAATGTACATTCAATGGGATTTGTATCCTTAACCTTATTAGTACTGGGCTTTTAAGTAATCACCAAGTCAGATTTAAAGTCACTATTAGGAAACTGCTATGACGTGAACGTGACGTAATGAGTGGTTAATGATGGTATTAAAAAAACAATGTCTCGTATAACTTCTAATACATTTGGGGCACTTTTAAAACTAGTACAGAAGTTCGCACAAGTCACGTGTGAGCAAAATAATATTGTTAATATTTAATTATTCCCTCTTTTTATTATTTTAGTTAAGGGTGTTAAACTGTTTGAACATATATCCAACAGAAATTAATATAAAGTAGTTGCGCCAAACAATCAATTGCCAACACGCAAAATTGAATACGCGCACAAAACAGTGATATTTTTGCTGTGTGCGAAAAGTTAACCTAATTCCCAGAGTCTTTCTCAATTTTATTTTATTTTATATAACTGATGGCCTCCACTGTCCTCATGTGAAAAAGAAAAAATAACAAGGTTTTGGAAAATTAATACGCTATAAAAGAAAAAAATTAATCACTTGATATCAGTAAGAGCAACGAAACATGTTTCTTTCTGTGATGTCAATAATGGGCGTAGTCTAAAATATTTTTATCACAATCAAAGTTAATAACTATTTCTTTTAAATTAATTAAAACACAATTACTTTCTTATTTCATATATTTCAACTAAAAAATTTGTTGTGCATAGCTAAAAACCAGAGTCCACAAATTAATTTTTGAAATAGGATCTCGGGTCTCAGGTCTCACATCTTGGGTCCCGGGTCTCGGGTCTCAATTTGCGGATATACCCTTTTTAAGATGACAGTAAAAATTTGAAATAGACCATACCTAACACAGGCCTAGAAATAACTATCAGTCATCTGTCTTTTAGTGATGTAGAAATATTTTGGGAATTTGGTACATCGTACCATGCACAAAAACATGTTTTACTATCCTGTTTATAAAGCAATGAAATTATATATCTTGAACACTTGAGAGTGGATAATATTTAAATACCTGTATTGTTATAAAATTTGAATCAAAATAACTTCTATGGAACTTTCAACACTTAGAACATGCAAATTATTCTCACAAGTTTAATCTTATAAAAAAACAGGTTGTCTAGATGCTGAAATACACTTTCTGTGAACCAGAAGTGAAAGGTATAGGCAAAGCCAAGAAAACAACTTCTTTTCCAGGTCACATTACATTACCTTTTTAAAGCTAGTAAATAAGCAGTTAACTTACTCACTATAGCCTTTTTGAAGCCTAGAATATTGTAGAAAATTGCGGTAAGTGAGAAAATTGTAGTAGTGACCAAAAAATCTCACTGACTACAGCTATTTCAATCCATAAAATCACAGTAAATGCTGTAAAGTATCACTCCTTGCATGGTAAAACAATTTTTCAACATAAGAAATCTTCATTTGTGCCATGTAAAATCACAGTAAAACAGTGTTTTTAATGAAACAAATGTTCATTCATATGAGCATGTTTAATGTTTTACAACAAGCACTATGATTTTTTGGCTTTCAGGAACTATCAGAAGTGACTTTTTATGGTTGTTATTATGATGTTTTGACTTTAATAAAGCTATTGTGCATGATTTAACAGCAATATTTGTTAGCTTTTAGAATTATGAAAAAAATAAACAGCTCATTTACTTTTGGTTCATAGGGGAGGTGCTTGGTCTCTAGATGACTTATTTACTTACGAGAATGTAATTCATGGAATTATATAATACACAGTGTTAATTAATTATGCTCTTTTTATATAAAAATGACACATTTCTCTGGAGACGTAAAAACTTGGTTTATATTATTTCAACGCCAGAAACAATAATCTTTTCTTCTAATATTATTCCCTACCTCTTTTTAACCCATACAACTAAGGAATCCTGTATTATATGAAATAATTGAGCATTTTATATATTAGTTGGAAACTAGTAACTTTATTTTGTAGGTATAGATGCATTAATCATTAACACTAACACTAAATTATAATTATATTATATATATATATATATTATACCCAAGAGAAAAGAAAAGCACTCAACTACGATATAAATCCAACACAAAAAACAACATTAAGGACACCATTCTTGATTTTGCTTGCAACAATGAACAGGGAAGTAATGCTTGTAAAATAATGTAGCCACATTTATTTATTACTAGAGAAACATCTTTTAAAACTTATACCAAACATAATTTAAAAAATTACACGTGCACTGACTTTATGATAAAATTTTCAAATGAGGTGGGATTTCAAAGATACGTATGAGAAACGCTATCCAAACAATTAATTTTCATTGGCCTTACATGCATGCATGTAACAGAAAACTTAATATC
The DNA here is from genome assembly GCA_027564595.1 of Bythotiara depressa. Lineage (NCBI taxonomy): Eukaryota > Metazoa > Cnidaria > Hydrozoa > Anthoathecata > Bythotiaridae > Bythotiara > Bythotiara depressa. The sequence goes on along the minus strand of JANTOQ010303247.1, from coordinate 18 downwards.
TGGCAAAATATGTTATAG
>JANTOQ010303136.1:0-12832 GCA_027564595.1 Bythotiara depressa | reverse complement strand
GAAAAAGATTCGACCAACAGCTCGGCAATTTTTCTTCCTAAAAATATGAATATGTCTTATTACTGTATTAGGGGTTTAACTTAGTTTTTTAACAGATAAATTTATTTTGACGTTAATTCCCCTTTAAGCATCCCATCAATGATGCATGCAGAGGTTTTTGCAATTGATTCAACAGGTAATGCCAGCTTCTCGAGAGCGGTGGCCAATGATACCGTCGGTATTTCAAAGGAGGCCTTCACTTGTAGCTAGATACCATTAAAAAGGCCCTAACTCATACTGCATTACACTCTTCATATCTAATTGACGTGCCTGTGCAATAACTGCCATCTTACCAAACAGAATTCTGTCCACTTAAAGCATGACTTCCTTTCCGTTGACGGATACCATTTTCTTATGTTGAGAACGACTTTAGGTGTAACTTTAGTATACGGCTGAAGAATGAACTTGTTCTTGTACTACCTAATCTGACACTCGCAAAGGTTTTATATGCCCTTTCCCCATTACTGTGTTCCTGTGATAGCTCCCCTCCAGTCGAAACGTTGCACTGATCATTACCCTCTGATGCAAAAGGGTTTCTCCAATTGGTTTCAAACATTTCCAAAATTGATTACGCATCTTTTTCATCCTTCTTTATTCTACTTTGTTGTAGATCTGTATGATATAAACGTACAGTTGTGTACGTTTGTTAATCATTTCTCGTAGCTGACCAACACAGATGCGTTTAAATTCTGCTGTTCAATAGTACCGAGATACAGCCGCAAACTTTGTGCTGAAACCTTTGTTCCCCCTGAAATATATAGTATTTTTCTCTATAGAATAATGCAAATTAAATTTAAGGTATTGTAAATGTAATACATCTTATGCTCTTTTGTGCAACCTACAAATTAATTCATATTAGCACTTTGCAAATAGTCCAATAAAAATGTAGTATTTGCTCCTATTGGTATCTGATGTCAGTGTGTCTTTATTCGCAGTTGCTTCAATTGTTTGATCCATCGGGATTCTTCCAAATTGATTTTCATGAATCTGGATATTTTGGTTCCAAAGATAACATTTCTCGAAGATACCAATGTAAATAAGGTAAATAATTTGTTCGATTTTATGCATAGCACCAAGGGATTATTTTACAAATACACGACAAGTGCAGCAACTAATCTCCTACTCTACATACACGTACAAAATTCAATAAAATTTCAAAAAGATCAATGTACGACATCCAGAATGTCGACATACTTCCATTATCTAGCCTCAAGTCATTTAAGTAAGGTTTAAAAAATTCATTTACTTCAGAGAAATGTTTTGTAGCAAGAATCTTGTCAAATTCGGCTGGAGACAAAGATGTTGAAAACTCTTTAATATCTTTTAACAACTCAGAAAGCAAAATTAATTTTGATGTGTGATTTTACGGAAGCTTCAGCAATAAGGCCATATTCTATCGCAACATCTCTCATCCCTGCGTCAACAAATCGTTTGACGATAATAGCCATAAGCATACAGGCTGTGTAAGATGCTCCTTGACTAGATACTATCGATTTAAAGTTCTCAGGATGTTTCCATGCTATTTCTACCGCCTTTGCATAAATAGTTTGGCCGCATGCTAATACAATTTCAGTTAGTCCTATTTGATCTTTAAGTTTCATTGCTTGACATAACATTTCATGAATGGTACACATAGATGTTTCAGAGGCATTGCATAGATCGATGGTAAGAAACCACTATTAGCTTTAACTACTAACTTATCCTTTCCAACCAAGATATTAAATCCAGTCCAGATACTGACCTGTTGTTTTTCGTGATCAACAAGACGAGATAAAACCCAAATATAATTCTTTTTGTAAGATAACTCCACACTGTTTGTCAATTTTTGTACTACATCATCTAGAACAGATGGCTCTGGTCGTGCTCACACAATATATATATAGGCAATAGATTTGGCTCAACATCAATACTTCTTCGTTTTGTTTTAGAAACAGAAACCTTCACGCTACATTATTGGTCCAATAAAACCATCTTGAACAGCTATATTGTTAACTCTGTTGGTTGTGTCTGATCCAAATATAGTCTCTTCTAGACGACACAATATTGTCATAGACAAGTTTCTAAGGTCTGTGTTGCAGTATTTCATTATGGAGTGCAACACCTTGAATAGTGGTACTACATATTTTTTGCAGAGAAAATTCTGTATCAATTTCCAATATCTTAGAATACGAAACACCATTACCGAAACGGTTTAAAATTTTAATTACTTCAACATTGCCACATAGGGATTTAACTGCAAATGGAAGTAACACATGCTTCGGAGCTAAATATGACCCCTTTTCTATCTTATTGTGTAGATCAAATCCTGTGCTATAGACATTACTTTAATATTTGAAATTTCATCTGGAAAAATGGTTTTTTCAATAGTAGATGAGGAATTTCTATACTATCCGTTTTGAGCTCATCGGGTTGAGGTGTCCATGATATCTTTGATTTTAAACCTTTTACTTTCGATTGAATGACCAAAGCTGAATTAGAGACTTCTCAGATAACTCTTTATTTTTCAACTGACTTATATGTTGTTTTAATATGTAATTTTCAGCTGTTAATTCCATCACAATAATATTTAAAGGTAACAAATTTAACTTTTTAATTTTAACAGAGCCTCCTAATTCCATTTCCAAGGCAATTCGCAAATTCTTTTTCGTCCTATATCGTACTTTACTTATACCTTCTTTTCTCATAAAATTGACCAAGACTGATTTTAAGTCAATCATTGAGTAAATCCTTTTATTTCAAATGCTTCAGATCGAATGTGCATTAACAATCGACTCCCTGTTATTCATCTAAAACAACTTCTCTTTCAGCAAATCTGGTAAAGTCATTGTAACAAGAGTGATGATAAAAAGCTTCATTTGCTAACAGGTCGTAGTTATTGAGGATGTGTTGGTCATGTGGATGCTGTTTACCTTCTCGCATTTGAATAATGATTTGTTCAGAGGACGCTGTGACACATTCTTTTAGTTTTCTCTTTCTCACCTTTTTTGTACTGGAATTCTTTTTGGCAAAAGATGCATGTTTCTGTTAGCTGTACATGAGAGGACTTGGTTTGACGCTGTGAACGATGAGTTTGCTAAAAAAGAAATTTGCATTAGATCATAGTATCAACTACTATACAGGAATCAGTAAATTCATTTTGTGAACAAATTTGATTTAAATGATGTGGCTATTTAAAATGAACAAATCACAAAGCTCAAGGTAACGTATTTGTAACTAATTAAAGGCTAAAGATAATGCAATGGTTTGTAAGGTAACACAATTATTTGAAACCTTTTCTCCATACTTTTAGTTTAAGAGTATTATATAAATTTGTACATGAATTCAGTCTAAAATTTGCTTATATATTAAATTTAAAATTTTCAGACCCAAACAGAAATATGAGATAGCTAAATTATCATTTGAATCTTACAGTATCTTCATTTTCCGTTTTCAGTTTGTCAAGCGTTTTCTTCAAGGAAAGATACTTCGACATTTTCTATGATATTGAATGTTTGGCACTTCATCTTTTCAATGTGTTTCGCTATTTCTAAGAGTGCATGATGATTGCCAATTTTAGCAGCTTCCAACAGAGTGTTCCATGAATCTAGTGAATTTAATGATGCAAGTTTGTCTGTGACATCACTACAGTGGATTACACATGCATCTCTTCAGCTTTTCGCTTCTTATTTGAGGTTGGTAAGGACCAGTCTTCATCATGTGAACTTGGACATATCTCACTATACTTCGTTTCTAATGCTTAACAATTTTATTTTACTGATATAAAAAAATCAACACATTTTTAAAGTGAATACTTTTTAAGTATGCATTCTTTATAACTATAACTTTACAACTTTTTTTCTTCATCACACATAAAAACAATTTTATTCTGTACTAACTGGTGTAATTTCAATTATGAAACTTTCAATTAGTAATAATCAATGACGTATACTTGCCGTTCTTAGAAGACAACAAAATACTTTGTTTTAGCTCTTTTAATACAACATAGAACATTAGGTAATACCTTTTGTTCAATACATTTGTATTTGGTAAGTAAAATAAATCTGGTCTGTAAAATACACATTTAATATTTGGAAAATTATTCGAAACAAGTTATAAATAGATTTTTTGTATTTCCTAAACAATTTAAAGGATTTTTGTAACTTACACGCACTTAGAATTAATAAAGAATAAGTATATAATTTTAGATGCAGTATTTTTTAAATTTTAACTTTTTCTTGTTTTCCCTAAATAACCAGCCTAAATTAAGTGAAAGCTGTGTCTATCAGGCCAACATGGAAGCACCAGATACTATGCTATCTGGAAAATACAATCTTATATTTTCCTCAAATTTATACCAACAACCCCACATTTGGCCTCCTGGCCCATGGACTAAATACTTGATTTCTATTTGTAATTATATTAATATCTGATAGTAACCTATCATTAATTTTATTTGTACTTCCAAACTGCCACAATTCTCTTCCCCTTCAAATTTCAAATTCTACTTCTACGGAATTATTCAAATATAAAATATACAACCAATCCTCATAAAAGTATTTCACGATAATTATGAAATGAGAATTCAAGAAATATTTCATGATTATCATGAAATATTTCAATAAATCCACATAACTGTAATTTATGACTATCATAAAATGTAAAATATTCGTTTATGAGAATAACATACCCTAACCCTACCCCTCACCCATACCAAAAGCATTTCGTCCATTACGCACCCCGGCCACCAACCCCTAGGTTCTGCCTTATAATTAAACATATATATACTCTTTTTGCTTTAGGCGCGATAAACGTTTATAAAATTAGTTAAACTTTATGAGTCAATAAAAATTCCCAATGCTCTTAAGCTTTAATCATGAATAGAGAGAGCTGTACTTTTTACGAAATATTTAGTGATAATCATGAAATATTTCTTGAATTCTTATTTGTATGCGCATCTGTTGAAATGTAGTAAATATAATTCCAAACGTATATTTCTATTGAAACTCCATTGCGGTTGTTAAACGATTAAACGGCAAATATTTATATTTTCCAGTAATTTTGAATTGTCAAATCTATTACATAACTTCTAAAAATAATGTAGGGTTGTGGCACAGTAGAAGTTGGATTCCCCTCACATTCATACTGCGGGAGAACTGTAGAATAAATAAGATATGCATATGTGTTGTACTAATGTTACACACATATACTACTGTTTGAATTTCGAACTATTTTCAATTAATTTATACGTATTTGTCTGTCTGGTAAAATGAATGAATTTACTGTCTTACAGTCTTAAAATGTTTCTATATAATGTCTGAGATCTGAAAATACAATGTCGTTAAATTTGAAAATTAATTATAACTTTTTTCAAGTGAACGTCTCTGTATATTTCTGAAAAAACATACTTTGTTAAAAAATTTGCTCTATTTCCCTTGTTTTAATCTAACCAAATGTCGAGGCTTCGAATCCTATCGTGTAGTTTTGTGCCTTATGTTACGTGTTTAGAAATTCCTCTGAACTCAACGAAAAAGAAAGATTTTACTCTTTAATGTTAGAATATACCGCCTGTCTCTAATTTTAATATCTTTTTAGAAATCGTTATAATTATTTGAAAGCTTTAAGTGATCTTACTAGTTTTTTCCAACAACATTTTCCTACATATTTCCAATAAATAATCTCTTAAAGCAAATGAAATAGTAATTAAATTAATATTGATTTTATGTATTTCCTGGAGCAACAGGTAATGATAGGTATTACAGTTTTTATGGTGGGATAACTAGTCAACTCGGCATCATTGTAATATTCTCTTTGCAAAAATCCAGCCTGAAAGTCATAGTGCTAAGCAACATACCAGATTATTTCTTTCTACACTCCTGAACGAAGTTGCTATTGGAAAACGAGTCTAAAACAATGTTTGAGATCCAATTTTAAATCCCAAAACATTAGTATCTATTGTATGTATTACTTCTATTGTTGTGATTATTTGACAATAATTGTGTAAGCTTGTTTGCCAAGATCCCATGCGTTAAGGAAGAAATTAAATAAAAGTTTAGTTAATTTGTTTTGCAATTTTGGAAAGATGACGAAATACAATGTTTCATTTATTGTTGATTGTTCTTACCAATTTCACGGTTTTCTCCAGCATTTTCAACTTCAGGGAAATAATATTGTATTACGTCACAAAATGTAATTAATTACAATGAGAATGCATGTAAAAAACAATCTGTAAGAGCTGATGTAAACTACTCTCTCAACACTTTCTTAGGTATGTCGCTGATATGGTATGGGCTGGAATATCATTCGCGTCAGATGATCTCAGTGGGAACATGTACAGAGACTTTATACTTTTATGCATTGTGGAATTTATAGGAGTTATAGTAGCTATAGTTGGTAGTGACAGGTAAGAAAAGAACAGACAGCACTTTTTTATTGGTAATTATATTTTATAATTATGCAAAATGGGAAGTGGGGATAAACTTCAATAGTAAGAGCCATTATACCACTTGAAATTACAGCTTGTCCATTATAATTTCTTCAACGTGTTTTAAAACAATATAGCAATGGCAATCGCCAAGGCCCATTATCCGCATGTATAATAGATTACAGATTATTATAGATTATTCACGGAGCTTATCAAATTAATAAATTAGTATATTTAACTATACATTAATAAAACTATATTGTATGATCGGAAGTAGATTGTTTGTCTGAATCTGAAAGAAAATGGAAAGAAAGTTATAGACAACGTTAAAGATAAATATAACTGTATAATATAGGAGCGTTGAAAATAATAAGCATTATCAATATTCTTTTACCGTTGACATATTCAATGTAACCTCAGTATAGCTATTTAACGCGAATACTACGGTTCTGTAACTTGAAAGGTCCAAAACTCTGCATCGAAAAGGCACATAAATTTGATGGATTGCCTACACGACTCGAACGTCTCCGGAGGCTAACCCCAAAGTGTTTGATAACCAGTCAAGGTCGTGCAACATATTCATTGTATCCTCCGCATTAGCAATATAACTCGAATTGTTCTGTTATTCACCATTTACAGATTTAATAGACATAAATTGCAACCCACATTTCGAAATGTAACAATACAAAAAAGCGAAATACAGCAAATTATTACTTTAGATTTGGTCGAAAACGTACATTTATATATTCTTCGATATGTGGTGGTATAGCGTGTATGGCTGCTGCGTTTCTATCATCAAGGAATCCAAGTAATGGTATGTCAACTTGAAATTCAGTTTGTAGTAGGAAAACATCTAAAATTTGATATAGCTAATCTTTCTTTTCTCTTCCTGCAGAAACTGTATATAAAAGGACAGAGAAACTGGTCATTAATTACAACTTTCACACTCTACATGTGGTTACGTGCTTTTCTATAGTTTTTATTGCATTATTACATTATTGTATTTATTGCATTACGCTTTATTTATTGTATTAAGGCGGGTTTCCACGAGGCGAATTAATTCGCGAGAAGCAAATTTTTCCTGCAATCTGATTGGTTTGCGTGAAAGTTCGATTGAAAAAAAGTAGAAATCATTTCTTCTTTTTTTCATCGCACGAATTAAACAATACAATTCGTGCGAATTAATTCGCATAGTGGAAACCCGACTTTACGGAGATCTCTTTTCGTAACTTCGTCAAGGTGTAGGATTTTATAGAAACCGAACGCACGTCATTTACATTAAGAGAGTGATACACACTAGAAACAGCAATTAAATAGATGGGTGGAAGTGGGATCAGGTGACCGTGACAATTTTATGGTTGAAGGAAGTTCTGCGAATAGTTTCTCAAGTGTAAGGTTGGATGGGAAGTGAGACAAAATGAAAGCTGTTCAAACAAAGCTAATCACCAAGTACTAAACTATTAATGCTGTAATTGAAATAGAAATAAAAACTTCAAGGTTGACTTGGACGAGTCATATGCTCTTATAAAATCATTTTAGAATTTGCCAAAAGGTATTGCTAGATGTTATTGAAAAACAATCACCCTACAGGATAATAAAATAAAACAGGCAGTATTTACATTATTAGTAACGTATTCTGGTTTTATTTTTCACTGCTGCATTTTCAGATATCTTTAACAGTTTGTGAACACTATTACGTCATTTCTACGTTCGAAAGGAGATAGCACATTCCTAGCGTCTGTAATACCCTTTTGTGAAATTTAGTGTTGGTTTGGTTACGAATTTCATGTGGTATTATTGGAAAGTTTTGTGCAACAATTTCATATGATACATTGTTCGTTTGGGCAGCCGAATTGTACCCTACAGCTAGCAGGTGAGATAATATCAACTGTGTCGCTAAATTGAACAGAACAACAATATCAGCCACAACCTTGATCCGTATGATTAAGATGTTTTAAGATGTGTTAGTAACGCGAAATATAAATATTAAGATTTTTGCCTACAATATTAAAACATGTCTGCATGTAGGGATAAGTTACAGTTACTTGTAGGAAGGAAAGACAGAGGCGATTTCTTCTTCAAATGAGTTCTCTTTGGTTTACGTGTATACCGTTCAGTTTTGTTTCACATAAGTTCGTTTTTATGTGGACATATAAGTATCTTTTTTAGGATGGAAACATATTTTATTTTTGTCATACACGCTGCACGATTTGTATTTAAACTTGTCTTATCATCACCGTTTTGGGTGCATTACTGAATATATTTTATATTATGTGTGAATATATTTTATATTTTCTAAACTAGGGCACGAGCAATGAGTTTATTGCAAGTCTTCACTCAGTGTGGTTCCGTTACAGCACCATGGTTAGCGCAATGGTTGAATCATTTTCATTTATACCTACCATATGCTACTTTGGGAAGTTTAACTCTTCTATGTGCACTAACCTCCTGCATATTGCCAGAAACCAATGGTAAACCAACTAAATAATCATTGTAATTCAAACAAAATAAGTATACTTATTCTATCAAGCCTTATCCGAGATCGTATGGAATCGGGACGTCGAGTTGAGAATGCTGTTACTAACGAAAGGAAGTTTGGTGGAAATGTTGGATTCATGAATTGGGCTTTGTATTAATCTTGCGTTATTCAAAAATATATGCCTGTCAGTATACGCATAGGCTTAACCCGCATAAGTGCCCGCACGATTTTTGTCGGTCCATAACTTTTTTACTATGAACATTTTTGGCTGAAGTATTTTCCTAAACTTTATTGGCCTTTCTGGAAAAAAAATTTTTTTTGCAAATTATACATTAGTTTCCCGGGAGTAGATGATTTCTGACCAAGGGATAAGTCAAAAAACAATTTCTAAAAATCTGAAAATAGTTGTTTTAGGTTTAACAAAACTTTTCCAGTGTAACTAATTGTAAGAGCCATGATTCCATATTTAGGAAACTCTTGACAAATTTTATTGTTATCCAACAGCTCTCAATACAAGAAAGTCAAAATTTTACTGTGCGTTACTTGTGACGTCATAACTCCGTCACGTGACATTGTTTTGGAATTCTTTCGCTGAATTTTTGGAATTGAGCTGAACCGTAAGAGTAACAAGTTTCATCTTTTGTAGATCACGAGATCACAAATGGGGGCCATAATGGCTCCCCCATGTCTACAAGGGTCGAAAAAATCCGATGTTTAATTGGTTTAAACCTTGATAGGATAAGTACTAATTTACCTATATTTTCCCATAAGTAATTTACCTATCTTTGCCCATAAGTAATTTACCTATCTTTGCTCATAAGTAAGATATGTTATTTATATTTCACGTATTTCTTCGTCTTGTGCCAGTATGAAATGTATTTCTCTAAATTTTATTTCTATGAATAAACTATACTCCCGCAATAGAACTTACATATCTAAACCTTGCATATATTTAACTATTTATAGATATAAAATAAATTCATGCTGTTTATTTTTGCATTCATCAAGTAGGGAAACGTTAGACAAACTGAACACTTCGGAAGAACAGTGTCACGGACAATGTAGTTAGGATTAATTAAAATATATTGTAAATTCAACTACGAATTTCCACGAAAACACACGAAATTAAATATACGCTTTTATATATTCTGTATATTCTTTCACGAATTTATGCGATTTTAACGAATATATGATATCTGCATTTCTATTCGAAGGCAGAATATTAGAATATATTATACTACACGAAATGTTAATGTTTTCAAATTAGACATTAAACTTAAGGTTTCCTCGCCTTTCTAATATCAAAACGTAAAACTTAGAAACATGGTGTTTAATGATCTTTCTAGAAATGCGAAACATCAAATTTACAAGTGCCGGAAATGTAGTAAAACATCTTTAAAATATCATGTTTCGGAACATTTCCATGGAATGTAAACATTTTATAAGTTTCACAGCATTTGCGTAGCATTGACACTTCATGTTTGGAGTGCTTGAAAACGTCTTAAAACATGACGTTTAGTAGTAATTCTATACTCATGAAACTTCATGTTTGCAGTAATTGAAAACATCTTTCAACATGAATTTGTAAAACTTCTACATATTCTACTTTATCGAGAAGCGAATATGAGTAGTACACTTGTAAATTCTTCAGCGATTTCTTATCGCAACGAATATATTTGAAAATCTAACATTTTCGTAAGCATTCGCCGGAACGTATATTTTCTGTCTCAGAATTGACAAGCATATATTATATTTTTGAACTATTCTAAACGAGAATATATACGTATTATATTTTTGGTTAAAAAGGAATGGAAATCGAATTTTTACGGAAATAAATTCACGATTCACACGTAGCCTTTACGAGAATATTCGTAAGAAATGCAATATTTGAGAGAAGTAAAGTTGTTTTTTTTCTCGTTTCTATTCATCAAAAATTAATTAAAAAGAGAAGTAATACTTAAAGTAAAATTATTTGATTTCGTGAGAATTTATTAACGCAAATACGATTATTTCAAGGAGAAATTCGCTTTTCTTTGCAAACTAGAAAACTAAAACGTTTATAACCCTTTAATGCATAAGCATACCTCCTGGTTATATTAAACTTCCCATTGGCAAACTTTTGTATTTTAATGAGGTACCAGGGCCTATCATTTTTTACCAAATTTATTACACATTATATTTCCAATAATTAACACCCTGTAAAAAGCAAAATAGAACCAATGACCAATGATTTGATTCCTTTCCGGGAACACTATACATTAAAAGGTTAGACAACTAAAAAGTTGAAAAATATAAACTAGACATAATTTTAACGAATATAGTAGTTTTTGGTTCAAATGACATTTTTGAGAATTTGATGAGTTAAATACGTTAAAAAAATATTTAACAAAGTGCGTGCATGTATCCGATCTCGATTACTGTTGACTTTTTCGAGATTTCCATAAAGCAGATAAACAAGCAATGACATCTGTTTAATTAGCTACAATTAACATTTTGTTAAGCAAGCTATATAAAAGAGTATAATTAATTTAAGCACTTGGGTTCTAATGATTTGAAAATGCCTTTGTATCTGTCATTTGAAAATACGTGCAACAGTCAGTTCAATTCGAGTGTGAATATCTAAGTTTTTCATGAAGAATTAATGCAAACGGGAAGCAATGCAAGTAAAGGTAAGGCTATATTCAAAATAGTTTTTCCTGTGTTTGTGTTTTTATTATTTTTACTGTTGACGTTAAGTAAATATATATTATTCTTTTTTTATATAGACAACAATAATAAAAGTAAAAGTACAAAAGCGTAGAGGAAACCGGACATGGAGAACGACTGGCGAAAAACACGAATTATTATTATGAATTATGTCTTAAAAGAAGTGTGTAAAAAAGACATGTTTGCAAGAAATTACAACATTGAACATTTGTTAATCTTCTGACAGCGGGAGTACGATTAAGAAGAGATGGAAATATTAACGAAAATGGAAAAGAATATGCGAAGGTTTTAATGCTTATATTCATAATATTTTATATATTTTATAATTTATATTTATAAAAAAGACATTAGTTACATATACTGATTTTCTTTGCTTCGAATGATGTTCTAATATAAAAATAAAACTTAAAATCTAACTTTTTTAAATGTTTATAGGTTAAAACCTATAAACCTTAGCTGCTAACACACTTTCAACAACTTCGTATCATCTTAACTAACTATAACTGATAAGATGAACTAATCTTATACTTAATTTTTGTGTGTATACCTTTTTGTTAAGCTAATGACGAGCTAAATCAAGAAAATTAATGCACGCGTATTAAATTTTATTGTATTCAGAAAATAGGTTTCAAAAACGTATACGCAGTATGATTCCGATGCTGCAAATCGAAAATGTTTCTGTTCTGTTGTATAAAATTTTAACCAATCAAATTTCAAGTTTGAAACCTTTAAAACTTCGATTATTAAGTTGGATTTCCACTTGTTGAAATATTTCCATGGACGGCAGTTTGGCATTCTTTCAACTTTCTAAATTTCTGTCCAAGGAAAATTTGTCTCAGCCAATCACAATATTTTGATATTTTTTCCTTGGAAGATTTTCAGTAAGTGAAAATACGGCTTTATAATTTTTGCAGGAGTCAATTTAAGAGATGCTGGCAGAGAAATCGGTGTTTCATGTTAATGTTTTCGGTTCCAGTCCTTTCCGAAGAAACCTTTCTCTAGATAAAGTGACCATATATATATATAATAACTTTTATATGTTTATATGGAGTTTAAGAAGATTATTTATTTGTTATGTACTTGATATAAACATGACTGTTGTTTATGTAAAGTCTACTTTTACTACTGTACTTGTTTGTTTGTTTGTTTATATTTCGCCGTTTAACAAAATTTTATTTACAATAAAATAAAGTCGTGTATATAAGTAA
>JANTOQ010303024.1:0-12834 GCA_027564595.1 Bythotiara depressa | reverse complement strand
CCCTATGGCTGGGTCCGGAGGCTACATTGGGGCTGGGATCTTCCTTTGTTTATTCATAACTGTATCAGGCTCAGGGTCCATGACACCGGAGGATTGGTTTAACAATAGTTATGTTTTTTGGGGCAAAGAAAAAAACATTACCTTGTCTTGTTGGTAATTTTTGAAAAGAGGCAAGTAAATAAAAACATTCTTTTAAATTATTATAATTTTAACCGCAAAAATAAACTCACACAAATTTTCAAACTACGCATCCAGGAAAAGTAGCCGTGCACAATTATTCAGAGACAGCCAATCGCGAAATTAAGTCTACGTAAAAATGAGAAATCTTAGGCCAGCGAAATATAGTCCACACAAAAATTAATCCACTTAAAGATATGTAAAATTCGTAAACACTTCAGACCTGCCAAACGATATTTGAAATTTAATCAGTGATATACAGTGATATCAACGTTCGTACAATAATGTCAATGTGCGTAAAGTGTTGTCAACGTTCAAATCCATAGAAGAACACAGTATACCTAGACTATTTGTCATCTTTTTTCTCTTTTCTTACTTAGAAGCAAAGGTGTAACTGTATACACCAAAAATCTCCAGGCTATAATGATTGAAGTACGCAAGTTTGTAAACGATTTCGGTCCAAGTTTCATGTCAGTGATATTTATCCTAGCGACAGGAAAGTAAGAGAACGTCGCGTGTTTGAAAAGTGTCACCCAAAATCATCTAAGTGTACTTTAGTTGAATACACTTTCGCGAAAGTTTTTATTTCTTTTATTCAAGGAAAAATTAGAAAAGGACATTCGCACAAGTTTTACCTGGCGAAAAAATGGTAAGTATAAGATCAACGACAACAATCACTAATTATAAATATTTAATTAATTTAGAAACATGCAATAATTATTTCAATACAGCACCTAAAACATATTAATGACAAAGATGACCACCAAAGCCTTAAATTCTTTTCAAAATACAATTTATGGGAAAACACACAGAAAACCATTTTTGTTGTAATATATATATCGAAATCGCGTGGTGTCGCTTAAAAATTAAGCAAATACTTATTTTTAATTAGGTACAATTAGAATGTTATAAACAACTAAATAAAAGAGTATAATCCAGTTAATCAGTTGGGATAGATTAACTGTAATAATAATCGAGCCACCATTATCTATGTTATTATAAGATTTGAAAATGTCTTTGTTTTTGTCATTTCGAAATATGCCTCTCATCTACAAACTGTCAATGCAAACTGAGTGTCAAATTCTAAAGATTTTCATGAAGACTTGATGCAACAGGAAATCGGATTGTTACTAACAAAAGGTAAGGGTGTGCTGTTTTCTTGTTTGCTTGTATTTTATTGGTAACCTTTTTTTATTCTAAGCTTTCCGCATAGAGAGCTTTACAGCCATGCACAATGCACAACACTGCACCACATTATACGCATAGATTATGGCGCACACAAACATATAAACATTATAGGACCTATCGTTCTAGCGAAGAGGTCATAATTCGCACTGTGGCGTATTGGGAGCCGAACCCGCAACCCATGGATTGCAAGTTCAACTCGTTCACCACTGTGCCACAGCTCCACATTGGTAACGTTGCGCATATATATAATATTCTATACTTATTTTATAGAATACAACACTAAAAATAAAGTACAAAAAATGTAGAAAAGAGTATGTATCTCGTAAACGACTGGCGAAAAACAAACATTATGTAAATTTGTATTGCTGCCGAGGTAAGTTGATTTAACAAAGTTGATAACAATTACATTATGTCTTAGAAGAAATGTTTAAAAAGATATTTGATACGCTGCTAAAACAAGAGATTTCAAGAACTTATAACACATATTGTTAATATTTTGACATCAGAAAGAGTACGACTATCAATGGACGAAAATAATATGTGGTAATTCGGGACGTATATATTTAATTTATTTATATCAATTACAGACGATTAACAAACAGTTCAGAGATTTTTTATGTACATTGATCCAATGTTAACCAAACGTTATACATTAACCAAACATTATAAACGTAACGTTGATACAACGTTGATTTCATAACGTTATACGCGGTAACAATTCAACCTTTAATCAATGTTTTGGTCAACGTTTATTCGACCTTTATTCAACGTCAATGTGTCCGCTGGGATACTACAAGTAAGTATATATTTTTCCACAAGCATTGTCCTAGTGGGAAAGATCCATCAACGAAAGTTAATCTCCTTAGGTTTTAACCCTTTAATGCATAAGCATTCCTCCTGGTTATATTAAGCTTCCCATTGGAATAATAAATACAATGATGATTTCATTTACTATTAATATAGATTCTTCTACTCTGTCTAGTAATTTTCATGAACCTTAATGTCTTATCTTAATTTGTGGGATCACTTTTGGAAATACAGTACACTGGAAATTGTGTTATCCCGGCTGATTCCTAGTGATGTATTTAAAGTTATTTAATTTTTGCACATAATGTTTGGTTCAAAAACATATTAACTTATTTATTTATTTATTTATTGAATTGCGTATGTACTATTTTATTGTTTATATCAGCGAATAAATACTTACTTACTTTACTTACTTAAAAATCAATGACATTAACAACATTCTCCGTAGTTTCCGGCTAAAATATACTGGCAAGAGTAACTCGACTGAGTTTCCCTTTAACACGTATCCCAATTCTAGTTTCTTAGACGCTCTTCCAAATAGGGAGGTAACATGAAAAGGTCTAAAATCGCAAATGTCTAAAATATTTTGTGAAGGGTTGTAGATCCCAAGAAATATGAGATTTAAAAGACACTTAATTTCAGTAAAAATATGCTGACATCAGTAAGACAATCACGTGACTTTATGCTGCCATTTGCATTTGAAATTAAACACAATACCTAAGAGAACGATCATACCAAGTTTTAACATCAGACTATTTGTAGAACATGAATTATGGTAAAAGGGACAAACATGCTGATTTAATTGAATTTTGCTGCCGTCAGTAAAAAATCACGTGACTTATGGCTACAATTTTTAGCTAAAATCAAATATTTTAGTTAGACCTGCCTTCATAGCAAGTTTTAAGGCCATAGTACTAGCAGAAGCTGAGAAAATTAGGAAGGGCCACACACACACACCCACCCACACATGTGAAATAGGGTTAAGACTAAATTATTTCTATATTTTAAACATTCAGATTTCTTTTGTAGAAGTGTTTTATATTTATTTATGAAAGAAGCTTAAAGTTTCGAATTCTTATTTATATACCTAATGTAATTTTATTCCTAATCTAAGTTTTATTTGTTGTACAAGCTAGCTATTATTATTACTAAAATATATTATTTCTAATTAATGACTTTTCTGTGACCTTCCCATTTCTTCTCCTGGGAACAATAAAGATAACTTACAGTATTATCGCGGGAGCAATTTAGAACATGTACAATAAAATGAGATGAGATTATTTGTCTTGTTAATTAAGATCTCAATTATCAAGTTTAAGATTTTTCAACTAATTTATGCTCGGCAAGCACAGTGAAACATGATAAGGATTCTTGTTACATAAAAACTGCAGTCTTAAATTTAACCCTATTAAGCGGTTAACTTTTGATTTCATAATCTCTATAAGAAGCAAAATGGCGCAAAAATTTTAAAAAATATTCCACCTGTCAGTGGGTAATGCTTAAAATATGATCAAAAACCAAATTCTCCCTAAGGATTTATTTTGTATTTTTAACAATAGAGGCACCGATTATAACATATATACTTATATTTGTAGCATAGCTGATTATATATTTAGAAAATATTTCCCTTTAAAAGGAAAATCAATGCACTTACTTTAAAAATATCGAAAAACCCCATGTAAATTGCTGACGTCAGTAGCACCTGTTATGACGTCATGGGTCAAATATTTTGACAAAAAATTGTCAAGACAATAGTGCATAGTGACACTGGTAAATTCCAAAGTTTAATTCCATACAGATCAAGAGATATAATGATATAATAAGATTTGTATTGCGGGAAAAATTGACCTCTCCCCAGGCTTTCACAAACCAAAAATAGCCCAGACTTAATACGGTTAAGATATTTATACTTGTTTATGTAAGACGACAATTACTGATGCACAATCTTGGACAAAATATGCGTAGACATTGATTTTTTATCCCCCCCCCCCCATAATAAATGTTGTTCTAGCCTACCAGGTGCTTTCTCGTGAGATGTCTAGTAATGTAAACAGAATGTGTAAACGGAATATACTATTGTTTCCTGCCAAATATGCACACATATGTACTGATTTTTATCAATGAACACAACTTAGATCTATATATAAACACAACAAATCACACATCATTTGTAATAAATGCCCTATAAAAAGCACCACTTCATTACCAGTATTTCTTTTTTTCTTTTCTCATTTAGTTGTAAATTCAAGTATATAGTTTATTTAAAATGGCTGAAACTAATGATGATAATGATTTCATGCAAAATTAATTGCAAAAAAGTGCTTCCCGTCGTACGTATTTAATCACATGTGGTCAAGTGAACCGCCAAGTATTCCCAACTCGGGAATGTTTTGGAAGTCGTGTGGCAAGTCGTGTGGCAGAGTGCTTTAACTCAGGCTCTGACAAAGTTAAAGTAGAGCATTGGGCATGCTGTTTGGGAAAACATGAAGATGGTGGTGATCATTACCATATAGCAGTGAAACTAAGCGGTCCAAAGCGTTGGTTAGGCGTAAAAAATCAGATATTTGAAAACCATGGTGCAGTACTTCATTTTTTAGGGAGCCACGACAACAACTATAGTGCATATAAGTATATCTGTAAATCAGACACTGAGGTTTTTAAAAGTGTTCACCATCCAAACTTAGAGGAAATTGGCTCCCCAAAAACAAAACGATGCATTAAGGCATACAGAAAAAAAAGAAAAAATGATAACAAACAAAATGATTATGAACAAAATAGCGATAAGCCAAACAAAAGTGAAAAATTTAGAAGGTTACCACATTTAGATATATCCGAGTTTATGGATAAGAACAAAATAAATAACTCAACCGAACTATGCACAATAGCGAATGATAGAAAAACGGAAGGTAAAAAGGATTTGGCTAACTTTGTACTAACATGCTCAAGTAAGTCTTGGGTGAGTTAATCGGTAATGCATGCCTCATGTACAATTCCAAAACACAACTCGTTCGAAAACAAACTCTTCGAATAGAACTTTTGAGACATACTGCAGAAAAATAATTTGTTGAATGATGTGCTGGCCTGTGGTTGCAATGTGCTAGCGCGTTGCTGAGAAACAACCGAATACACCCGTTAGGTTTTGCAGCTGCAGTAAGAGATCTTCTCACAAATGGTCGTGGAAAGTTTAGAAACTTGATGATATTTGGACCAGCCAATTGTGGGAAGACTTTCATTCTGTCTCCTTTACTAATCATCTACAAAACATTTAGTAATCCGGCAAATGATAAATATGCTTGGCTTGGTGTTGAACACAGTGAAGTTATTTTTTTGAACGATTTCAGATGGAGTAGTGAGATGATTGCTTGGAAGGAGCTGATTTTACTTCTCGGAGGTCAACCGGCTCACCTTCCCTCCACATAGAGTTAATATACTACTGATATATCAGTTGCAAGAGATACACCAGTATTTGCAACAGGCAAAGCCCGTATTAGTTATGTCGGACGGTTTATTAGTACTGATGAGCGTGAAAACGAAATGATGGCAATTAGATGGAAGGTCTTTGATTTAAATAATCAAATTCTAGAGAAAGACCAAAAGACAGTCCAGCCATATATATATATATATTTATCTGGGCATACAATTTAATTATGAATAAAATTACCAGAAGCTTGATGTTGTGATCAGTAGATAACACAAAAGTTGTAAAATGTGTCAAACTAAACTTCTATTTCGACCTCTAACCTGAGAGATCATCATCGAAATATAAGTTTAGTTTGACAAATTTTAGTTTATTGGAAAGTTTAGTTTTTATGAAAGATTGTTTTGTTATGCAGAGCTTCATAGAGTATATATATTTTATTAGTGCCTCAGAGTATCCTTATTGCTAACTGATAAGAAACCAAAAATTAACATAAGCATATATACAACAAGAATACAAAATCTTAGTTTGTGTTTGATTCCAGCCTAACCTTTTTAATCAGTGAGTTGCCAACTGATAAGAAACAAACAAAACACAAAAGAAACAAACAAAACATAAGAATATAAACTAAACACAAAAATGCCAGGCTAGCAGAAAATCAATCTACAGTCAACATACGATATATCTACTGCTGCTTATTTCGAACTCAACGCTATCTCGAACAAAAGTGTCGGTCCCTTGGCCATTTCCATTCATATTCGCCTAAGGAGCTTCCCGCTATCTCGAACCCGGCATCTCGAATCTTTCGCTATCTCGAACCAAATTGTGAGTCCCATGGCCAATTTCCATCCGGTGTCTCGAACTTTCGCCATTTTTTCGAGTGAAATATTCAATAAAATCCCTGCAACCAGCTTCGTCATAGCCCTATTTTAAGAAAGGAAATTGTTCCAACACAATATTTTCGAACGTTTAGCATTTTTCAAACTTTTTGTTCTCAAACATTCCATTTGTCTTTTTGAAGACAACAATGTCGCTGCGCAAGCGTAAGTTAAATGTCAAGTCGGTTAAGGACAAATGCAATACTATCAAAGACATTGAGAAAGGTCTTTCGAACAAACAAGTGGCGGAAAAGTCCGGTGTTCCCAAGAACACCGAGTCGACGTGGGTCAAAATCAAGGCAAAACTTTTGCAAGGTCCCTGACCTTCGCGAAGATTCATATTTTCCCATTTTTTCTTACTTTCCGATATCTCGAAAATTCGCTATCTCGAACAAAATTGCCGGTCCCTTGAGAGTTCGAGATATCGGATGTTGACTGTATTTAATTAAAGTCCAACGTTTTGATTTGGCGTGAGTTATCATGCGCCAGAACTTCCTGAAAGCGATCTTTTACATACAACTTATAGCCATTTTAGTTTATGACTAATTACGAGGAGCCAGTTAATCAATTTTTCTTTTCTTCCTATCCACGGAACATTGCAGAGGACGAACTCTTCGCAAAAAAATTCAAAGGTCATTTATATGTTTGTATTAAACACGTGAAATCTGTAATGCAATAAGTGGTGCAGTATTGTGAAATCTGAGTGTTTGTGTATAACTCACAGAAGTGAAAGATTAGGAAACAAAATATTTTATTTACGAAAGAAAATATTTTCTTTCTTAAAAAGATCAACTCATATAAATAGCATTGCTTGTCGCTTAAAAGGGTAGCTGTAGAAAGGGACATTAAAAGCTGTGTATTTTACGCTCTATCTATCGGAAGTTTTATCCAAGTTGCCGATAGAAAATATTCCTGAAGCCAGAAAAGAAACTGCCGAAGGTGTGTTACCTAAAGTTAAAAATTTATTTAAAGAAGCGGATATTGAAGTTTCCGTGATTGATCGTGCACAACGAATTGGATCGGTAATATAAATTAAATAAATGGAAGTATTCGAGGCGTTATTGTTCGTTTTACGTCGGCGAAATCGTATAAGTTGTTTTTGCAGACTTGAGCTTAATGGTGAGAGGAAATTCTTTTCACGATTGAATTATGTGGAACTGATCATTGAGGATCTGTAAAGATTATATTCAACAGTTTTTGTGTGTTTTATTGTTGTTGTTTTTCACTGATTATTCATGTTTGTGTACGAAGTGATATGCTCTCATAATTCACTAATTTGGAAAGTAATTTTAAAATTTTCTAATACTGACAAATATTTTCTCTCGCTGAGTTTAAATTAATTGTATATTTTTATACCCCAGAAAAAAATATCACACAGTATAACTATCCTATTATTTTTAAACATCAAAATTAGACATTTTCTTTATTCAATATTATTTTATATACCCAATTGTAACATCTATAACAATTATTGTGTTTATTTATATAGATTTTGAATGCTTTAGTATTATGTTTTTATGTATGTATATATGTTTACTTTTTCGTTTGCTCTTATATATTTGTTGTATTATTATAAATATTTATTTTGGTTTACATAAATCTCTACGGAATATGGTATTTAGCATTGAGGCTATCAAGGATTTATAGGG
Organism: Bythotiara depressa; assembly: GCA_027564595.1. Lineage (NCBI taxonomy): Eukaryota > Metazoa > Cnidaria > Hydrozoa > Anthoathecata > Bythotiaridae > Bythotiara > Bythotiara depressa. The sequence continues at coordinate 4,717 of JANTOQ010303024.1, read as the reverse complement.
AAATCATCGGATGCTTCGATAGGAAAAGTTAAGGTTTAAAAATAAAAGTAATTCTCGTTTTCTCAGACACTGATGATGTATTGCTATTTATACGTCTTTTCTTACTGTGTATTTTATTAAAAATACTTCGAAATATTTCTATTATATCATATCATTAACCAAACAATGTTTAACTCCTTTTTCAGATAATTCCTTACTTATTGCATTCTTCTGCTGTCTGGTGATGTTGAGACTAATCCTGGGCCAGTTATTAATGATATGCAGCACCTTACTGTGTGTTACTGGAACCTCAACAGCTAGCAGATGACAATTTTACTAATATCCCTCTTCCGGACGCGCATATTTTAACTAATATACTTGATATAGTCTGTTTATCTAAGACATTTTTGGACCCATTAGTTTCTAATGCCGATCTAAGACTGACTTTGGAAGGATATTAATTAATACGTGCTGATCATCCCTCTGATATAAAACAAGGTGGAGTGGTTGTTTATTATAAAAATTACATTCCTTTAGTCTCTAAATCTGTTTTGATACAATTAAATGAGTTCCTAGTTTGTGAAATAACAAGTGATAGTAAAAAAATGCTATGAAACAGTTTTATTCCGCTCTCCTAGCCAATCGATTAAACAATTCGATTAATTTAAGAAAAAATAGAAACAAACTATAATTAATATTAATAATATTAACCCATATATAACTACGTTGTTAGGTGATTTCACTGCTAGAAATAAAAATTGCCGGGAAGGTGATATAGATAATTCCCCAGGTCTTGATTTAGGAAAATTATCATCATATTGTATAGTTAAACTCAACTAATAAACAGCCCCACTCATATCTTTCCAATATCAGAATCTTGTATTGACTTAATCTTTACTTCCTAAAGCAATTCTAATAAATAAAAGTGAAGTCCACGCCGCCTTGCACGAAAGGTGTCACCACCAAATCATTTATGCAAAAATAAATTTTAAAGTCTATTTTCCTCCCCAACATGAGCGTCTTGTTTGGGATTATTCTAAAGCTAATGTAGAATTTATTATAAGAAGAAGTCTTTCGCAAGTTAGTTGGATGAAAGTGTTGTATGACCTTTATGTCAAAGACCAGGTTGAATTCCTTACAAATTGTATTTTATATGTATTTAAGAACGTTGTTTCAAGCAAAACGATGGATGACTAATGAAATTAAACAAATATGCCATGACAAGGTTAAAATATATAAATCATGCGTAAAAAATAATCGTACTAATGTAGACAAACAAAATCTTGCAAACAAATAAGTGGTAGTTTGATAAATGATAAATGATAAATGCCAGATGTCTTTCTGAACTTGGCAATCAAATTAAATGACCCGGATTTAGGCTCCAAATCATAATGATCTATAGTTAATAAAGTTTTACATAAGAAAAAATGCCAGCAATGCCTTCCATATTACATCATAATATATTTGTAGCACACATTATTGAAATGCAAACAAATACAAAAGTCTAATACTTTATCTACCTTTTATTATAAGACTAACACTAATGTAAGTACTATTAATTTTAGTGAGGACACAATGGTATCGATTACTCGCTCATTAAATTAACAAAGGTCATGGGTGGGACGAACTGTCGACTCGTATAATAAAAAGACGCGACAAATAATAATTTTTAAATCTGCATTAAATTCAGGTCAATATCCAGATGAATGGGAAAAGGCAAATGTTATCCCTGTACCCCCCAAAAAAGCATCAAAAATCAATTAAAAAACTATTGACCCATTTCCTTGTTGCTTATTTGCGAAAAATGTATATATGATGCACTCATACTTGCTTTGATTTTAACAATATTCTTTCTTCTTGACAATCGTGTATGTCACAATTGCTAGCAATTTTGCCACTCCCTTCGGTTTTTTTGTCATAACTTCTTCTAATCATATTCGTTTTAAGCTGAAATTTTGAGACTCGTACTTTTTATATGTTGAAAAGTCGTCTAAGAAATTTCAAATATATTGTGATAGGGGAAGGTGGATTTCTTTGGCATATGTCGGGCTAAGGGTCAGATTTGTGGGAAAAAATACAAACACCATTATTCTAAACCTGTTGTGACACGTTTTATAGAGCACATTATTATTGTTGAGTTGTAATACACAACTAACTAGTGTGTCATTGGAACTAATATGCCCTACTCTGTTGTTGTAATTTTTAGCGTTTCTTATTTATTTATTGTCCTAAACATTTTGCATAAAATAATGGACACGTCATCAACATTGATATTTTAAAAAGATAGTAGCTGTTTTTATACTGAGACTACTTTATGACTGAATCTACTTTAAATAACAGGTGCGTGTTAAAGTAATCAATGTAAAAAATGTACTGTCTACTTAAAATGAGTTTGTCTTAAAGCTATAAAAACGACGTCCATTAATTGCTTATAACAGGTGTTTATACTAAAATAGACATATGTATAAAAAGAAAACACGCAGTAGAAAATGGACTGCAGAGGAGTTGTAGCAGTACACAATTATCCTTAGCAGCGAAGAGAACTGTTCCGCAGTTCTTTGTTCTTTGCATAAAATCGATCACGCGACTTGAAAAATAAATTGAACAAATCGTACTTTTTTGACCGATTTTTCTTTTCTTTTCCAATCAGAAGCTAGTAAACAACGTCGCGTGACAAATTGCGCACGATAAAAGTAGCAAGTGGAAATTTAAGCGATGGAACAATTACTAAGTTTAGATACTTCATTGGAAAAAACGTAGAAAAACGTACGCTAATTTGAAAACGGAGTGGCGAAAAATTAGTGATCGTGCGAAAACTGGAAGTGGTTTGGTACCAGAAAACGAGTCTAAGTGGTACAAACACATAAATAAGATATTTTCGGAAACAAATAAAGAAGTAAATCTTGCAGCTAAATCTGGAGACTTATCATTTACTCAGGAGTTTTACCCAGGTGAGGATAGTAATAAGGACTCTGATAATGAAATACTGGAAGATGCATATGAAAGTTCCAATGGTGAAATGTTTGATCATGATATGTTGATATGAAGTTGTTAAATCACGACTACTTTAAAATATAAAGTAATTTTCACCTGTTTATATGTTGCATTCTGAATTACCAATTATTTTTTGAAAAAAGCTCAGATTACTTTATAATTTGGTTAAAGTAGATCAATCCATAAAGTAGTCTCTAGTATAAAAACAGCTATTGACTATATTATTGAAATTCATAATACTAGGAAAGCGTGTGCCTAGTTTAGAAAAATTGAATAAGTACAACAAAGATTATGTAAGGGTGGCAATTTTTCAAAAGCAATCACCTGTGTTTATCATGTAGCGTTCGTTTTACAAGCTGACGTTATGTTTTAATCAAGTTGGTAATGCAAGATGCATAGAAATTAAAATAGGTTGATTGTAGTAAATTGCGTGACATTATTGTATGCATAAAGAAAGGTAATCAAAACAAAATACAGTTACAATCAAAAGTAAGTGTATGTTGCTTACTCTAGAAATGTAAGTTTTTCGTTGAAAGCTGGCTTTTAAATATTTATATATAATAATAAAATAACGCTGCCAAGATTATAATTTTAACGTGGGAGTGCGAGATAGAGGGGAAGGGAAAAGGCATAATGAAAGTTCTGTCGTAGAAGAAACGTGTGGAGAAGAAGGAATTTCTTAGCTCTACCTCCCCGCCATCCCCCTCATAATAGGATTAATAAATGGATCATCATTTTAATGCAGGAAGATACCCCCTGGCTATAATAAATATTCCAATGTAAACCTTTATTATTTTATTAGGAAGCATGGGCTCTTATAAGCTTTTACCAAATTTATTTTACATTATATCTCCAATACTTAAAAAACCATTTCCAACGGATCGTAGCTAACGATAATGACGAAAACATCATGATGCATAAATACTAACTAATACATATCTAAGAAAGACCAGAAGTTTTTTATATATATATATTCATTAATTCAAAACGTTACAAGATGAAAGCACATTAATAAAATAAAAATAAAATTAATACATGGGCAAATACGAACACGCAACTGAGCAGACAAGGTGACATTTACGGCAGTGACTTCCCCAAAGCCCTTTTGTGATATCGTCAGAAGTCACTGCCACATTAAGTAACTAGCTACTAAAAACAAAAACAACAAGACAATGAAGATCTCATTAAAACAGACTCAACTACATATGAGAAACTTCAAATTGTTTTGATAAAACTATATATTGGATAGTACTGTTTAGAATAATATTATTTGTTGCATCATCAAATATCATCACCGTGGAGAAGAAGAAGCCTAGTAAGGTGGATGCTGTTTAATGGTGTTGTATTAACATTTTTATCATAAGAGATATGCGTAAAGCAGAACACATGATCTAATGAAATAGAAAATGTTTAGCGTTTTCTGCTAGTACTATGTCCTTAAAACGTAGCACGAAGGTTGGTCTAATTAAAATATTTCTACTAAATATATAATACTGAACTTCCAGTTTTAACCTTTAATGACAGCATTATTTCCACGCAGCAGTCACATAAACACCTGGGCATGATTTTGGACAGAAAACTGACCTTTGACCATCATTTAAAAGACAAGATTTCCAAAGCTAACAAAGGTATCGGCTTAATTAAACGTCTTTTTAAATTTTTGCCAGGACATACTTTACTTAATATTTACAAATCCTATATTAGACCTCACCTTGATTATGGGGATATAATCTATGATAACCCA
>JANTOQ010302913.1:0-12835 GCA_027564595.1 Bythotiara depressa | reverse complement strand
TTTTCGCGAACCGCTTTTGCACAGCGGTTTTAATTTCGACGCTGCTAAAAAGGAATGGAAGAGCTTTAAGCCAATTGTTCGTGATTTGTACCCTGGGAAAGAGGCTAGGGTTCTTTGGAAACAAATATTAATATTTAGAAGGCAAGAGTTCCCACATTTATGTCGACTGGCTTGCCTAACTTTGGCGGTTTCTGGGTCCAATTCATCCGTAGAAAGAGCTTTCTCCTGCCTCACATTAATTCTGTCCGACCGCCGATTAAGAACATCACATGACCTAATTGACGATTTCATGGTCATTAAAGTAGTCATGAAAACGAAAGCTAGATGACATTACGATTATCCAAGGTTTAAACGAGGTTTTAATTGAAGATGATTTAAATGATGAGTCTTCTGATCATGAATCTTTTGCAGGATTTGAGTCACAAGAATCGGCAGATAATGAGGACAGTGAAATATCAGATAAAGAAACTTGCGATGAAGGTTAAAAGTTTAATCAGTTTTTAATAAGAATTTATGAGCAAAACAAAATTTGCTCCTTAGCAGACTGTTGTGTTTATTCTTTTACAATACCCTATTATGAAGTTACGCGTACTTTTTATATAAGAAGCTCAAGCGTGGGCCTTCTTTATTTTGAAGTAATGTTCGTACTAGAAGTTTCTTAATCCTTTAAGCATACCTCCTGGTAATATTAACTGACAACTTTTGAAAGCTAGAAAATTGTTGTCTGCCGTAAATCATCACACACACTAACGTGAATGAACATTAAAACATGGTTTTGCAGCGTTTTTAAGTGCTACAAAGGAAAATTTATTACGCTAAAAAAAAACTGTTTTACCATTATTTAACATGATAGGAACGAATAATTCTTATGTTAAAACATGGTTTTGCCAAGATTTACGTACTATGAACAAAGATTTCTTACCGTAAAAACTGTTTTATTGCGATTCTTCATGACACGGAGGAAGTTTTCTTACGTTATTTTAGCACGATTTTGTGTGCCATGGAGAAAGGTTTCATACTCCATAAAACTGTTTTACCCCGATTTTGCATAACAGGAGCGAATAATTATTGCGCTAAAACATGGTTTTACCGCAATTCGTTCTACGAACGAAGATTTGTTACGTTAAGTAACTATTTTACCGCTATGTATTTTACACGATATGAACGAATAATTCTTACGTTAAAATATGGTATTCCGCAATTTACGTTCTACAAATGAAGATTTCTTTTTGTAAAAACTGTTTTACTGTGATCCTTCGTGACACAAGGGAAGATTTCTTACGTTAAAACATAGATTTATAGCGACTATACGCACTACGAACGAACTTTTAAATGCCAATCAGACTTCACTCATGGCCCCTCCTGGAAACAACTGACAGGCTATATGCCTTGAAATTATGGAGGCTACTATCTAACAATGTATCTATCTGAAAGTTATTCTACACACAGCTGTTTGAAGTGGACATGGATACACATAAATTATTTTTTTTGATTGTCATTACTTAAACTTTAATTTCTCAAGATCCGCTAAATATTTTTCATTTCTGTAAAAATGTAATGAAACACACAGAATTATATGATCATACACTATACCCTTTTCGTAAAATCCTGAAATAAATAGTGGGACATCAGACAATGTTCGACAAAAAAAATCGCTGATGTTCGACAGCTTTTCCCACTTGTGGGACATTTTGTCAGAGAGATTTCTTTGTTGTTAATATTGTTTTCAATAATAATTTCAAGCTTTGTGTAATCTAAAAAATCGTAGTTTACAACCATAAAAAGGCACTATAGCTTTTTTAAGCTAGAAAATCGTAGGAGTGGCCTTAAAAAGTCACTTGTTATCACTTTATTAAGCTGAAAATTGTAGTAGCGCCTTAAAATCTATCTTGTGACAGTTGCTTTTAAGACATAAAATCGTAGCAACAGCCATAGGAAGTCACTGTGACAGGTTTATTAAGCTAGAAAATTGTAGTTTACGGCCGTAAAAATTCAATCTTTTGACAGCTTTCGTAAGCTAGAAAATCAATCAATAGAAAAACAATTTTTGTAGCCTGTTTGACACTTTTTTGTACAGATTTTTGTCCAACAGATTTTACAAAATGTCAGACAACTTTAATGTTTTTGCAATGCTCAAAATGTTTGAACAGCTTTTTCGAGTGCATTTTGTACCTTAATTTTGGATGACAACAGTTGTGCCAATGGATAATTCTAGTAAGCTTCCATCCGTTGAATTGTAGCATTGTAGAATGATATGGTTATGTTTTGCTAACAAATGTTCCCTCTGTAGTGCTGAGAGTAACCATTTGGAATATAGGTGATAATGATCTGGATGACTAGGTAGGTGGTCACATAGTTGCCATTGAAGCAGTGTTTTTGAAGGGCTTACATAGATGCAGATCACTGAGTGGGGTGTTGCCATACTGAAGGGTGGCTCTGGCAGCTTTATTGCCATCCATCTGAAAGCCTGTTGTCCTGTACAAATATGTTTTGCTGATTTCACTGTGAATTCGGAATGACCATTTCATTGAGGATATTCAACTGAGGAGAGGCAATGTTGAACACCCCATGTGGATAGAAAATCTTTGAAACTGGTTTCGATGAACTGAAGTCCTCCATCGGAACAGAGTTCTTCTGGGGCGCGATATGCGGTGAATAAGTCACGAAATACCGAAAATAATTTCTTAGCTGTGGACTGGCCTAGATCGAAGTGGTATATACAAATCCACCCACGGAATCTGTCGACAACAGGGAGATAAGAGTGGCTTGAAATTTTGATGTAGTCAGCACAGATTTGTTGAAATGGCCATTGTGGGATTGGTGTTAACTCCAATTGCTCCATGCATTGGTTTGGGGCATTTGTGGCACAGCTTGTACAACTAGCTCTATAATTACATATGCTTGAGTTCATTCCTGGTCAGTAGACTGACTGGTTTGCACTAGCATTCATCCCAGTTACTCCTTGATGTACAGAATGCAGGGTCTGTAGGACTTCTTTTCGTAAGGCCACTGGTATCACAAGCCACTTGCCAAGGAGTGCCACACCATTGTTAGTGGACAAATTATTTCTAACCTCCCAGAATTCTCTCAAGGCTGGAGTAGTGACATTTTGTTTAGTTGGAAAGCCATGCTGGATGGTTGTTACCAGTTCACGATATGTATCATCAGCATTACAAGATCGTTGACGTCTTCCATAGTTATCACACTGGTATCTGAACCTGGTCCAATTAACGTAGTGAGTACACAGATGTTAGCACTATGCATCATGTTGTCACGATAATCTGTACTTGCTGCATCTTGGGGGCATTCCTCTTCCCTTATGTAGTTGATGACTTAAGGAGTTGTAGTGACCAAGTTGCGAGAGAGGGTGTCAGACCCACGGTGCCTTTTTTCTGGGCAATGCTGGTGAGATTCTGGATATGTGGGTTAGTTATGTCTCCAAGGACTCTGTTGTTGAATATTCCCAAGAGAGGTTTGTGGTCTGTGGATACTATCAGATCTTTGCATCCAAGGTAAATAATCTAGTATGTTATAGACTCCAAGTAGGTGAGTACCTGCTTTCAGCTGGGTTAGTAAAGCGTGAGCTGGCATAAATGAAATACCAACCATCTGGGCAGCAAATTGGTACACAATCACAGTACTGCTGCAGTAGGAGGTACGCAATCCCATCTTAACTCCAGTCACATTGAAGTCACGTTAAGTTAATGTCAAACTACCTAATACCATCCTTGACAGAGTCGATGAAGAGGGACTTTGAAAGCTTGGACAGAACATCGCCAATAAAACTTGTTGTTATGCTTTATGAGTTTGCTAAAGGGCTGCATAATGTTGCTGATTGAGTATGTCCATGATATGTAGTTAACCAACCCAAAACCCATGAGTGGGCACCAGTGATGTCTTTTGGAACTGGAAATTTCAGAATGCAGAAATTGCAGAAAGTAACTTATGTGATGGAGTGGTTCCCTCTGAGTGATGTTGAATCCAGCGAATGATACCATATCCCGGCAGAACTGGAATTTACTTGCATTTATTACAATACCGTTTTTGGCACAAAGTGTTAGATAGTCCCATGTGTGCCAGAAGAAGTGTTCAATTGAGTGGTCATAAAGTAGGGTGTCATCAACACATTTGACCTCTTGTGAGGTATGTGTTGTCATTGTATCTGCTGGTGTATGCATCACCTACTGCAATAAAGCCCTGAGGCATATGTAAACACATAATATCAACCCTGTTCAGTGATAAAGGTTGTGAGAGGCTGACTTTCTTCATCAAGCTGCACTGCATGGTATCCATCCACTGCACCAATCACTGTCTTTTTAGTTCCAGGTGGCACTTGACATTCCAGTTGAAAGGGAGGTTTGCAATGGTGGGTTTCCCATAAACACTGAGAGTTAAGATGTTGCAGGTCAATTGTTTATCTGGGTTTTTAATATTTTTTTGATGTTATCACCATGCTGCTGCACCACTCAGCTGGTATATCAATAGAGACTGGTGTTATAATGCCCCATGCTACATCACTATCAATGCTGGCTTTCACCCCTTCCTTCCAGTGCAGAGGGATCAGTATAGGAGAGTGGCGAGCATATGGTCTGGCACCAGGTGTCAGGTGAATGTGTGCTGCTGGTGAGGACATGATAGGGAATGGGACAGCTGTATTGAATGTACTGGAAGCAAATTGGTCAAGGAGATACTGTACTTCTTTAATTTAGGGATGTTTTCTGGTGTAGCTGGATATGGCAGCTGTTTTGGCTTGGAGGGGCTGGTTCTCTAATTGAATCTGTCTCAAATTCAATTTAGGCCACTTCAGTAGGTTTTGCATCATTGTTGCTGTGCATTGGATATGGGTATGTTGAGGGTATAATTTTTATTTCAATGCAGTCTGTTGAGATAAAAGTGGTTGATCTGGCCACAGATGTAGAGTGGTTGTTTTGTGGTGTTGCCACATATTTTAATTGCACTGGCAACCATCCTTGACAGATCAGCTTTGACGCTCCTGCCACTGTGACATATTTTACAAAATGTTATGAGGTTGTCTGGTCTAGGCCTAGTTTCCAGACATGCCTTGGGCCAGCTAATCAGATGTTTGCTCCACTGTCTGGGAAACCTTCCATGGTAGTGTTTCTATCCTTTTGCTGGTGGCTATTTATGAGTGGTGTGACCTGAACAGGGATCTCTTAACATGGTTACTTGATGTGGAGACAAATAGGGCTGCTGCTGATCATTTGATGGCTATGCAGTAGAGCCAGAATATTCTAATCCTGGACAAATTTTAATTTAGAAAGCGAGTCTTCTTCTTCATGCAATACCTCAAGCAATGAAGAATATAGTCGCCTGGAAAATATGCACTGGTGTACTTGTGAAAATTGTATTATTATGCCAACTTTATTCAAGTCAAAATGTTGTCACGGATATCAAAGATTTCTAGACGTGAAACTGGATGGTATATAAAAATTCATATCAATGAATACAGATTATTTTTATCTTTTGAAAACTTCTAAAAACTCATTTACTTCATCACTTCAATGCAATTTCACTCGGCATTTCTTTGTTTGCAAAAGAACTGGCCATCTTAGTTCAATTAGAATCATTTTCTTTTTACCATACGTATTGTTTAAAATTGAAAGTTGATCTTTAGACAACTTCAATTCACTGAATAATATAAAAATTCAGGCGTTATTATTATACAGAAATATGGTGCAAGGTTTATAAACAGCAATTGTATTTTTCCACTCACAAGAACAACATTCAAACTAATGTTGAGAAGCAATGTTTTGAAAAAGTAACGTTGATGTGACATCACAGAATTAATTCCCAGACTCTTCTTCTTCAGCAGTGTCGAGCACTGGAAGGAATGTCATGGCGGCAAGCGTGACTAAAACTTAGAAGCAGTTTAGTGGCTTTAAGTCAAGAACTAAAGGGAAATAAGTAAATATATATGTTTATAAGCTATTAATAAACAAACTTACTTTAAAATTGTTTCAAAAGCCTACGGAATCTTGTTAGTGATGCTCTAATCAGTTTTTTATATTATTATTTGGAAACAAAAATAAAAAATATTTGTCATTTAAAAACTGCTACCTTTGCCAAAACCGCAAACGCTTGCTCAATAAAAATATATCATTACACTCTCAATAGGTCAGGCTAAAATTGTGTGTCACATTTTTTTCACTACTCAAAAGTTATACAAGAAAGAATTTTAAAAACTACTCTATAGAACTATTAAAAACCTCAGTGTCTAGCTTTATGCTGCTTTATTTAAAAAAATGGCTTGATTTTTTCGAAAATGTGACACTTGATTTTAGATCAGACATTAAACTTGTCATTAATCAACTTTTCACATAAATTTATCCACTCCATTTGGCAAGGTAAGCATTAGCGTTACCAACATATCACAATTTTACGACAGAATAATGTTTCGAGAAATCACAGTTTTAAAGATTTATTTTGTTGGTCAAGTAACATACTGCCCATCAATTGAATTAATTAAATATTTACTTGTTCATCTATTCACTATTGTTCTGTTAATATTGTTATACTCATTCAACTCATGTTGGTACTTACTGTATTGTTATTGTTTTCTTCTGCTTGTTTTGTAAAACACGAGCTACTCATTTTTGAATAATAAAATATTTACAAACACTTTTACACATGTTACAAATCATTTGATTTAAATAACATTTTAATGATTAATTGTTTACTAAGGCCAATGGATTAACAAACACACTGCAAATATAGATGTCAATCAAATTAACGAAATCAATATATTTTGGGACTTTTTTGGAACATTTTTAAAACTTATGCTGATTATTTCAAATATAGAGTGGAAGCGACCATTCATTGTCCAAAAATTATTGTTTTTAATGATTATTTGTTTCCCCTGCTGCATCCTTAACCAGGAGCCTATCTATGCCAGACAATTACAATAAAATTATTGTTTCAGGTTGATTATACAGTATGACTAATTTTAAATATATCATATATTTTATAGGTTCATTGATGAATATAGGGGCCTAATTTTAGCTGCCTCACATGTATGTATATATAGGTTTTGGAGAGATTATAAAACTAATTTTAAATCAATATTTTTAAAAAGAAAACAATTTTTTTTAATTTTATCGACATGTTTTGACTTCTCCTCATAAAGTCTGGAACAAAAACTTTTTTCCTGTTAAAATATATAAACATTGATTTCATAAAGGTTTTCAAGGCAATAAAGTACTGCTTTAATAGTATTTATGAATCTGTTGTCCTACTCAGAGATGTTATGGACATGATATTTATTTATTTTAATAATGTACTTTAATAATTTCAAAATTTTATAATTTGGTTGCATCTACATTTACAAACTTATTTGTGTTTTTTTAGTTTTAAAGCAAATTCCAAATGATGTCGATGCTCTTAAATGTAAAGCAGTTTGTCTCATTCAACAGTCATGTTTTCAAGAAGCACAAGATGTTATCTCATCAGCTCAAAAGAAAGGGTAATAATATTCATCTTCTATTTCTTTTATCCGAACGTAAAAGTGATCTCTTTGGATTCCACAAAAGTTCTTCACTAAATATTGTTAAAACAATTCACTTCTAAATAATTTGAAATTTGGGGTGCATTTGTTTAGTTAGGTGGTCTAAGTTAAAATTTTCTTGTTAATTTGTAAGTTAGAGATATAAGATATACTAATATACATGTATATATGTTTATAAGTATATTTACACTGAGGCAGTTTTGCTTTAAATTCACACAGAGAATGGAGAATTTTGATATTATAACAACATTTCACCATGAATTTAGAGAAATTGAAAGATTCACTTATGTTTTATGATAATAGTGTTTTTCACGAGAACGTTGGTTTACTTTAAAGGAGAAGTTTGGTCAAAAATGAAACTTTTCAGGATTAAAGAGCTTGAGAAATGGGGAACACCACTTTTTAAAGTTTTGAAAAAGCTCTTTCCATTCCTGAGATATTCAATGTTAAAGTTGGCACATTTCTAGCATTTTCTGCTCTTAGCAACAATTCTAAGTATAACTTTTTAGGGAGAATGGCACTAACGTCAGCTATGATGTCATGTGAGGTGAAGAAAAACTGCTGACAAAATTTCTTTTTCTATAACTTTGCACCCGCTTCATGAAAAGTTATGAAACTTTGTATACCAGTAGAGATTATCAAGAGGAGTAGTTATTGCAAATGTGAAGTTCATTGTGACGTCACAACACTATTTCCAGACCTCCTGGGATTTTGCTGACAATAACTTTTTGTTTAATAAGTTAAAAACCAAATCACCGATATTCACCAAAATTTATGCAATGATAGAGGAAGTCAGTTACCTTATAAAGAAAAAATAGTTGATGCCGTAAATTATCGTAGTTACTAGTTCCATGCTTCTTCTTAATTCTTTGACTATCAAAGTATCTGCAAATTTTGATTACCGTATTTTCTGGGAGATAATCCGTGGGTTATATGTTGATTTTTACAGTTTTTGACACTAGTGCGGGTTATAGGGTGGTGCAGGTAATCTGATAAACATTTCTCCACTTTGCACAATATTAAAAATTATCGTAATGTCCAATGTATTAGTCGAGTTACTGTATATAACAATTAGTTTGAAATTTCCTACTCGACTACACAATGAGTATACATTTATAACATTTTTAAAATAACTTTATTTTTAGCTTCAGAAGACATGAAAAGTTTCACTTGTTGGCTTTAGTGGCAACACAGTAATGTCTGTACATTGAAGTGTACTGTAGCTGTGTTGATATATATTCCATTCTGAATCCCCATAATGTATCACATATATAAGTAAATAAAATGTGGGTTATAGGTGGTACGGGTTATCTGTTAATATTATTTTCTTGAGAAGCTAATTTTGGCGAGGTGTGGTTATACGCGGTGCAGGTTATATCCCAGAAAATACGGTATCTGAAACTAGTAACTATACGATACTTTAACACACAAATTATTTCTTCTTTAGACGGTAACTGACTTTCTCTATCATTGCATAAGTTTGGGTGAATATCGGCCATTTGGTTTATTAAAACAAAATTATTAAACAAAGAAAGTATTATTCAGCAAAAATCTGAGGAGGTCTGGCACTAGTATTGTGACATCACAATGAACATCACATTTGCAATACCGACTCCTCTTGATAACCTCTACCAATGTACAAAGTTTCATAACTTTTTGTCAAGCAGTTACAAAGTTATTGCAAAATAATTTTTGTCAGCAGTTTTTCTTCCCCTCACATGACATCATAGCTGAAATTAGTGCCATTCTTCCTAAAAAGTTGGTACTTAGAATTGTTGCTAAGAACAAAAAATGCTACGAAAATGCCAACTTTAACATTGAATATCTTAGGAACAGGAAGGGCTTTTTCAAAAATTTAAAACAGTGGGGTTCCTCATTTTTTAAGCTCTTTAATCTTGGAAAGTTTCATTTTTGACCGAACTTACCCTTTAAATTTTCACAGTGAAACCAAGGAACTCTGATGGAATTCTGATGTTTTCATTATTATAAAATCATGAATGCTAAGTCATCACTTTACTACCAAATTATTGTAGTTATTAATTTTTTGCATGAAAATTTAACTACATTAGAATCTCGCAAGCTTTTACTTGAAACAAGTTCTTCCCTTTTTCTAATATGAATTCATTGGAATTGTTTGGTTTCTGATGTATAGGCTCATAGTTAGAATGAGGTTACAACAAAGGAAATCTTCAATTTGTTATGTAGCCGAATTTGTTGGGATTATAATTATGTCAGAGCTCTAACTATACATAAAGTTTATACTTTTGTAGACTTCTTGAAATGCCATTTGAAAAATCCTACTGCCTGTACCGTTTGAACCGACTCAATGAATCAGAAGAAATATTGAAAAGCATGGAAAACCCTGGCCCTAAAGAACAAGAGTTACTAGCACAAGTTGTATGTATACAATACTTTGTAAATAATTCATTGTAAACCTAGTCTTTTGTTTATTAACTATGCATGTAACATTAACTGTGGCATAAATCTGTTGTTGAAGTTCAAATTGAGTTAAGCATCCCATAGCACAAACATAATGTCCATACAAAATTGTTGTTTGCAGATATATATTTTGTTAAAATAAAAAGTGGTTGTAAGAGTGTGTTTGCTCAAAAATCCTGTGTGTGGGTCAGTCATCTTGAGCCCCAAAGAGAACATGAGCACATGTCTTCACTTTGCTTGCAGAAGGAGACAAAAAAAGATACAGTCATCTAATATCCAAAGGTGTCAATGGTGGATCCATAGTAAACTTAATATGCAACACTCAACAAAATGATTCTTGTATTTATGTCTTTGCATTCACATAAGAGACTATGGATCCGTTGATCATCAAGCGCACAGTGGTTTCTGTTGTATTCTTTGCCAGGTTGAAGATTTTAATTTACAAAGTTTTGTTATTCTTCAGTTAACTAAAGGTTGTATATGATACAAGCTGCTAGCAAATTATTTTCTTTTTTTCAGCAATATAGATTGGAAGATTATTCCAGCTGCCTTGATTTGTACAGAGGTCTAATAAAAAACTCTGCAGTAAGTATATAGCACTATTAAAGTTTATTATTTTATGTCAGGGGAAGAAAAAAAATACAGAAAATATCAACTAATGTGATTGGTTGAGGAATATTTTCTATTCACACAATAAATTCTGGAATGAGAAATTTCATAAATAAATAAATAAAATTCTGAACTCTTGACCAATTGCAAACTAATGTTGTTCATGTGAATTAAATTACAAAGGTAAATTTTAATGAGTAGAAATTCAAGATAAGATAGGCTTGTTATAAGGCAGACATGAGAGTATATATTAATATATATTATGATGAATCAGGGGTTTATGAACTTCATAAAAACAATTTTAATTATTACCTTGATAGGATGATTATGGAGATGAACGAGAGGCTAATATGGCAGCTGTTGTTGCTGCTGCAAAGATGTGGAGAAACGAAAACATAGTAAGTAATTTTTTTATTGCATGTTATTTTGTTTACTTGTTTAATTATTTATTATTTTCAAGTAAATTATATACAACTTGTTTTATATATCATACTGTAACTTGTGATTAGAAAACAGACAGTCAGACAATTGTTTCTCACATGCAAAAGATAAATTTTAATAAACCATTAAATATGTAGACAGTAGCAAGGTGTAGTGCCTTCTCAATTAACTGAAGTAAACTTTTAAACCTCTTTTACAGTAAGGTGATGTCTTTTCAAAATTCTATGTTTCAAAGTAAATTAAAATAATTTCTTTAAGAGTTTATATTATAAAATAATATGCAAAAATAGATATACATACAAACAAATCTGTAGTCGGCCTTTAAATAAAGTCAGTATGATTTCTATAAACAGTTGTGCAGTTGAGTAGAAGAACTAAAAAGAGTGGCCTTTTTCTGAGAGTTTTTATAACATTTGATGAAGTAGTAGTAGTAGTTGTTGTTGTTGCTTTTTTTTAAAATTATTTTTATTTCTTTTTATTTATTTATGAATTTTTACCCAAGATAGCCTCTTCCGTCCTCTACTGTCATCAATCAGGGTCCTGCAATAGAAGTCCTGATTTTAGTTTCATCTCCCATTTGAGCTATGGGAGTCTCTAACCGGCTCAGAAAGTCCAGCATGAACTTCCACTCAACGAGATAACTATGAAGTGAAACTGTTTTCCACAGGCAAGATTGAAATTTAGGCTCTAAGTAGCCAGATTACAGATGCATGATGTTGTTGTCGTAGTTTTACATTTGATGTCCATTTCCATGCTAGTTGTTTAACAAAAATCATATTGTCTTGAAAAGGTTTGTTTAAAATATCATATGGTTTTGACAAGGTGGTTGTATAACAAAAAAATGATATTGTTTTTATGTTTTTATTTAAAGTACAAACATTTGTAATCCTTCAACGAAATGAACATCAACTGCAATATATATAGATTTGCTTTAAATGACAAGTATTTTTACTAGATTTACTAGATTTGTGATTTTTATTATTATTACTTGAATTCCAAAGATCATATTACTTGAATTCCAAAGATCACAAAGACATTAAAGCCATGTTATCGCTGTATGGTTTCAAACAATTGATAACTAAGCCAACCGGTTTACTTGCAATAGTGCTACTTTAATAGATGTCATCTGTTCAAACTGTCCCTCTGTGATTACAAGCACAGACGTCATCCCGACAGCATTTAGTGACCACAACGCTGCTAGTTGTGTAAGAAAATTAAATTATCAAAAATTTGAACCGAAAGAAATCGAATGTCATAATTTGAAAAACTTCAATAAAGAAGACTCTATCAAAGCCTTAGACAAATCAGACTGGCTACCTGTTTTTAATACAATTGATGTAAATTTCTCTTGGATATACACTAAAATTACCCTGCTGTCCTTATTTGAACAGTTAGCACCAAAAATTACTAAGCGTATCCGTGGCAAGCCATGTCCCTGGACGAGCATTGGTTTGAAACGAGAAATGAATATAAGGGATCAACTTCTTTGTAAGTCACGCAAATAGAAAACTGAGGAAGATATCAACTTGTATAAACGTAAAAGAAATGAGGTTAATACTGTGGTGAGAAAAACGAAAAATAATTATCATAAAAATATCTTAAATGAATCCGCTTACAATCCAGATAGTTTCTGGAATACCATAAAAAAGATATATCCAAATAAATTGTCAAGTAAGCAATACTCTACGTTTACTATAAACTCTGGTGAGACAAATGACAAGCGGAAAATAGCAAATGAGTTTTGTTCGTATTTCACTGGCGTTATTTCAACTCTTAAAAAACGAATGTTCGTTCTTACAGACTGTGTTTGGAAATACCATCTAC
>JANTOQ010302580.1:0-12836 GCA_027564595.1 Bythotiara depressa | reverse complement strand
CGTCAGCTAGTGGTGCAGTGTTGTGTATGTGAGTGTCTGTAAGGTGTTAATACCTAACTTGAATAGAAGAAAAAAAAGAAAAAAAAAACATTTGACACCTCTGGAATTATCTAAAAGAAAAGATTATGGTAAGACAGAATAACTGAATTTTTAGGAATTTATTTTTACCAACTCCCAGAGACAAATTGATCACACCTGCTAAAAGATTATTTGAAATAACAATACAATCGTTATAAAATAAGCGGAAAGTCTAAAATAACCGGAAGGTCTAAAATACTTCCTGTTGCGATCCATGTTTTGTGTGCGCCTGCAAGTGACGCCTGTAATACAATATACGAATGTGCTCTTGTGGTGCAAGATTGTGGATAAACGTAGATATAAAATACAATACCCATTATTCACCCTGTATCGGCGCTGTATCGGCGCTGTATCGGCACTGTATTGGCTGTATCGGCATATCGACGTACCAACCACAAAATAAACAGTATCTAATTTTCACACCATAACGGCGTATTGGCACACCTGAAAAAATATTGCATACATTATACCCTTCATAAAACATTCAAGTATTATTAGGACTTTGGCTTCAATGCGGCCATACAACAACAGAACAGTGTAAGAGCCTAGCTACGGAATGCAAAGACATAAGACATATATAAGACATTATAAATATTAAAGCACGAAATATACATTATAACATTGTTTTTTATGTTGCCATCCATGTGACCATGTATCGAAGTATTTATAAAACTTTGGAATGACAATCCTACAGGGAAAATTCTAGTATCGCTCTTTCCCTTCATATGTTTCTGATGATTTACCTCATATTTAACAGTACCTATTACTAGGAGGGCATCAGTCCCGATGTTTTGAGTTAAAAAGAAACTGTATTTTTTTTTACCTTTTTATGAAAGCTGTTCTCAATTTGGAGGTTGATTTTCTTATTAACGCTAAACTCAATCGTTCTACTTTCCTTTTCCAATATTCAATGTTTAATATTGAGATCATTCTCAAAAGAGGCTTGGTCGCTTGCAATGTTTTGCTCCAGCTCCTGAATGTTTGAACGTGCCACTGGTTGCTGTTTCCATCCATGTCAGCAGCACTATCGGTTAAAAAATCGTCGGTGATAAGTGATGAATTTTCAGCCAAGTGACGAAATTTTCAACCGACCAATATTTTATCCAACGAATATTTTCAACCGACGAATTTAACCGGTGTAATATATGTGTAATAATATATAAGATATATATCTAATAGAAAGCTGTTGTTACTTGTTATTGTTATATTTCATTTGTGGAGTTGTGGCACAGTGGCGAACGCTAGACCTCTTCGCTAGAACAACAGGTCATATATGTTTATATGTTTGTGTGCGCCACAAGTGATGACTATAATGCGAATGTGTTCCTGTGGTGTAGTGCTGGTGTAATGTGCGTGGTTGTGAAAGCTTAGGGGGAAAAACATTGAAATGCTATGTCTTTTCCTGAAAATATATTGGGAACAGTTATGTCATAATATGTATAATGTTCCAATAAATAGATTGATGGGTTAATGAAGTTTCCCAATGTCACAGCATGATATTTTTTTTGGTCCCAAAATATCCCCGTATATTTCTTGTGACACACATGTATGGTATCATTGGAAAGATAATAATATGTCTAATAACGAATTCCTGAATTATATAGCTAAAATAGACTAAATAATTTGGTATACCTTCCAAGACATATGTTAAATAGTGACATTCCCAGATGTTTAAAAAAATGCTGACATCAGCAAAAATGCAGATTATTTTGACCGGTGCTGTGCCTGATATTAAAACAATACAAAAAGTTTCGTAAAGGCCGATTACCATTATTGTATATTTTCCAGCGTGGGCGGAGCGAACGATTTTGCGCATGCTCAATTTGCTTTTTCGCGCTTGTCCACTGTGGAAGTTGAGAATTTTCAACTTTCTCAGCTCGTGCGCTCCACCCTCGCTGGAAAAAATGCAATAATGGAAATCGGCCTTAAAAGGCAATATTACCGAGCCCCTAAAAATAACGGTATGTATAGGCAACCTCGTTCTCAAAGCCTTTTTTTCCATTTTGATAATACTGATGGCGGTATTACTTCCGCCATCAGTAATATCAGAAAAGAAAAAAGGCCCTGGGAACGAGGTTGTATGAATAGGGTTAGCCGATAATATATTATTGGTTCCGTCTCTTTCAATCAATTTTTCCGTCACTTTTCTTTTGCAGGTGAATATTATATCTTCGATTATCTCGTCGCCCTGTGGTTTCGTGGTGCTGTTATTACCTAATGCTTGTTCCATAGCGATGTTGTTTCCTAGTGCTGTTGATCCATAGTGTGGTTATTCCATAGTGCTGTTGATCCATAGTGTGGTTATTCCATAGTGCTATTGTTCCCTACTGCTATTGTCCCCTAGTGCCGTTGTTTCCTAATGCTGTTGTTCCTTAATTTTGTTGTTCCTTAGTGTTGTTGTTCCCTAATTTTGTTGTTCCCTAGTGTTGATGTTCTCTAGCGCTGTTCTTCCACAGTGTTGTATTTTCCTGCACTGCTGTTGTCTAGTGCTGTTGTTCCATTCCATAGTGCTGCTGTTCCATAGACCTGTTTTTCCATAGTGCTGTTGTTCAATAGACCTGTTGTTCCATAGACCTGTTGTCCCTTAGTGCTATTTTTCCATAGTGCTGTGGGCACTCTTTCCTCATTCTCTTTTAGTCGTGTTCTTGATTCTATTCATTTTCAGGATGGAGTGAAAGTTACTGAAGCAAGATTCAAACCAAGTGACCTACTGTGTGTAGATGCAAGTTACTGTGGCATTTCAAAAATGTATATAACTGAAAACGTTAGTTTTTCTACCGTTTCACGGTTACTCTAAACCACTGCTTGAGGTGACATTGTCTAAATAACACCGGATATATCTACGGTTTCTCTTTCTTGTTGGCTCTTTAACTGAATCTCAAAATATAAGTAAGATCTGTTATTAGTGAGTCTCGCACTCCTACAAGAATTTTGTTAACCGTAGATAGAGCTCCTTACTGGAGAGCTGCTGAGCAAGACCTTCAAGATTAAGAACTCATATCACGTGATAACACCTTATAAGGAAAACGTAATCAACAATTCTTTGTAATTAACATGGCACTAATTGTAGATCAATTTAATTATCGATGTACAAGGAAATATTTGTATTTTACACATATATTTTACGGTAAATATTTATCGTTGTATTGCTTCAACATAAAAACAGAAATCTTTCTAAAAAAACACTCAATTATTTCATTGTCCAGAAAAATATTCGTCCATGGAAACGGACATTAAAACTTCGAGATGTTCTGTACATTTATCCACAATCTTAAACCTCCGTTATAACATTGTGAAATTATACGAGGTTTATTCTGAAGACTCTCTCAGTCATTTGAAGATATGTTTTGTACTCAAAAATCAGTATATAAGTGTTAAACCTTTAATGCATAAGCATACCTCCTGGTTATATTAAACTTCCTATTTGAAACCTTTATAATTCTATGAGGAACCAGGGGGTCTTATTACATTTACCAAATTTATTTTACATTATATTTCCAATAATTAACCCCCTTGAAAAATCAAAATTGCAAAGAAATGACCAATGATTTTACTCCTTTCCGGGGGAAGGGGGGATTATGCATTAAAGGGTTATATCTCAGGATACATTCCGCCTTACACCTATATTTTACGTATATATATATACTTATCAATGGCTTGATCCGACAATGTATAGAAATCATTGTATTTTTCTACTTATTTCCCTATCCGAATAAGAATTCCCCTGTCCGGAGAAGATTTTCTTGAGTGTAGATTGGCCTTGACCGGTGAACAGGATTAATCGTTGGACAAAAAGTTTTGCAGCAAGTCTTTTCCCTTTTCGTGTTGACAGCTGGGAAAAACTTGATAATAATATCCTTCAATAAATGTCCTTTAAACGATGCCTACTAAAATTCATACGTCCTACAGCTTCACTTGTGTATGTAGAATACCACGGAAACAGGGTTGTATTGACTCTTCGGTATTCCTTGCCACACTAGTATGTGGATAATATTTTATTTATTTATTTTTTATTAATCTTTTTAATATTACATAGTAATATTTCAATATATTTTATCTGCTTTTTTGTTATTTATTATGATCTTTTTTTTATGTGGCAAATAAATTTACTTTTCTTATCGGGTACAGCATTCTCACGGACTTAAATTACTAACTACAAGCGTTCACGTAATATACTGAGACTAGGCGCCAAAATTATCAAAATGAGTTCCACAAATAATGAAATAGCTCTCTCTATATAAACTTTTTCAGATTGACTTAAGAACTGAGCATTGGTGGTTCAGTGGTAGAATTCTCGCTGCCTAAATTAGTAGAAGAAAAGAGCCGCAGATCCTGTATGGTGTGTAAGCAGTCGTATCGCCGCCTCACTCTCGAACATTTGCAGCAGGAAAAGAAACAAACAAACGCAGAACAGCAACAACAACAACAACAAAATCCAGTCAGGGAACAAAAAATCTACAAAAAAAGCATACTGAACGAAGCTCAACCAGAAACACAACCAGAAACAAGCAAGCTGTACAACAAACCCAGAAAACAAAAGCTACGCGAAACACCTTGAATACAGCCATCAAATGTTGAATCAATGAACCCCCAAAACGACCGTTGACACTGAAAAATCAAAATATCAACAAACAACACATTCAGACGTGAGGTTAAGGGCCGCAAGGCCGAGGACCCTGTCGCGGCTTCGCCGCGGCAAACACACTTCAGAGAGACTTAAGAACTGAAGCAACCGTGATCATACAGCCAGCATGGGTGCAAGGGGGAGGGATGCCTCGCTTACTCAGAATAAGACAAAGTAGGACTTTGAGAGGTCTTGAAATGGAAAAATCAACGAATTAACAACATTCTCCGTTGTTACTGGCAAGAGTAACTCGACTGAGTTTCCCTTTTACGCGTATCCCCATTCTAGTTTGATAGACGCTCTTCCAAATAGGGAGAGAACATGAAAAGGGCCTAAAACTGCAAATGTCTCATATATTTTGTGAAGGGTTGTAGACTCCGCCTTGGTCTTAGTCATCTTCGTGTACATAAAATTCGCCGTAATCTCCAAAAACCTATAAACCCAATATGCTTATGTGAATCTGTTGCACTGTCCTAATTATTCTACTCAACGATTATTCTCTTTGACAACCTCCATGCTAACGATATCTCTTTTTTACCACTAAATAGCTCCTCAACCTTGTATGCTAGTGATAATTACAACATTAGTTGTAATAAATCAATCATATCTAATATCATCAAATTTTTTATTGAAAGTAAACATTTTGATGAGCCACTTATATGAAATAAACATGTATAATCTGTGACCTAAGCATATGTATATTTTTTTGCATTTTTTTGATGTTATACTCAATGGTTCATAAAGCTATCAATTATTTTCAGTGACCATTGTCTTTCCTGTTGTACCGTGATGTCTGTTTTGTTCCTATGTCTTTATTTTTTATTTCTTGTGACTCTCATCTATTATTTGTTTGGTTATTGAATATAAAAAAAATATATATTGTGTCCTCGGAAATCAAGTCAAACTCAGGTTTAATTTTTGTAAATTTTTCCAGGAGTTTAATTCTTGGAATCAAGGAAAAATGAAGCTATTATTAAATTATAACGCACCTTGGTTCTTGCTCAAATTTTAAAGGTATCCAATAGACAACAGAATTTGGACAACAGACAGGAGGTAGATTTAGGCATTTATCACCGTAATGTGCAGGTAATTTTCAATATTTTACTCTGAATTGATTTTTTAATTAACAATTAGATCAAGTGACATTTTTGTCAATTTTAAAAAGTTTTATCTCGACTCAATCAGAAGAAACTCACGTATAAAATTATCGGACTATGCTACATCATTTCTTACTAATTGATCTATCTAGTTATTGAGGTAATAAATTATGAAACGTGTTATCCAGAACGCGTGCTTGCAGGACACACACACAAACATCTTTAGCATATAATTAATCTATAAATTACGAGTTGTTTTCAAGTTATTAATTACAAGAATCCGGGGGCGACTTTATGTCTGCGTGAATACGACACTACTACCTTTGATTATGCAATATACCACCTTAAATTGTGCAATCACAAGGGCTTCCTATCAAAATGGATTTAGCTATTTTGTCGATAATTGCTTTAAATTAAATATAAGGGATTGTGGTAAGCAGATTTGAACTTAGCAAAAGTTTGGCGACTCTTGTCTTATCAAGATATAAGCATCTAAGCATGTTACGAGCACCAATCGATTTCTCTGCGTCTTGATGGTACAAAGTCTAATTTTTCTAAATCTAAATCTAAAATTGTGCTTATAATATATATATATATATATGAATAAGGTGCCAAATTTACAAAAATATAATTCAGATATTGGTTTACCAATGACTTGAGAGAAACGGAACTTGCGTGTTTTGATTAGTCGCCATTGTTGTTTAGCATACAGTTTGACACGGTTTACTTATCTCAACATTTGATTATTTGGTCCTAAATCGCACAGATCAGAGACACATTCCGCACAGTAAGGACACATTCCGACACTTTTCAGGAAAAGACATTGGCATTCACGGCCCTAAAACGCTTTCGTTCAACACCTACTCCCATTCACCGTTTTCAACACAAAAATGCAAGAAAGGAAGCTGGAAAGATGCCTAAAAACCCAAAAGTCCAAGATATTATGACAAAGAGGGAAGAAGGTGTGAGTTCAAGTCTCACAACTGAAGTGTTACGAAAGCAACCAACAGAGGTGTTAAAGGAAACAGGTGTTCTAGATGTGTGTCACTGCGAAATGATGGATTTGACCCCCTGGCAACATGAGCGGTTCTAAAGAACAGGTTTCTCTCTCCTAGTCAATGAAGCTGTTTTAAGGACAATGTTTCCTGGCAAATTTAGCTGTTATAAGAGTGGTATTTTATCTGAATTCCTGGCAAAATGTTCTAAGAAATAGATATCTCTTTCCTGGTAAATTGAGCTGCTATAAAAGAAACAACTTCCTTCGCTCTCTGGGAAAAGTAGGTGTTGTAAGGAAACCTCAATTGTTTTCTTGGTTCGATCCTAACATACTAACATACTACATATTTCTTGGTAGTTGAGAACACCTATTTTCCTAGAACAGATTTCCTGGCTGCTCCTGGTGTTGTTCCATGTTTATATGGGTCACACATAACCTTTACACTACTTACCACGCATTAGCAAACTTAAGCAAACGTAGTTCTATGACGGAGATCGTGAAGTCTCCTGGGATAGCATTATCATTCTAAATTTCGCACGTGTCAGGACTCGCTTCGCGTTCATGCAAAAAATATTAATTAGTACACATAGAAAGTTTGCGATTAAGAAGGCTTTGGTGTGATCTGAACCTGCTTTTTCTTTGCAATCATATACTTACGCACCAAAGCGGAACATTGCAATGAGATATAATATAAAATGAGTTTTTGCAGATGCACAAAAAAAATTGAATCAATATCATATCTTAGTACACTTTTAAAGTAGAAAGTTATTTGCGGCAGAGTGATTAAAAACTATTCCATTAACAGAGGATTTCCACTGTACTTTGTTAATCCCACAGGAAAACAGCTTTCTTGGTCACTTCCCGTTACCCCATATCCAGGAGACCAAACGTACTATCTTGCCCTTCCTCTTTTTCTGTTTGTTTAATAGTGTTGGAAGAAATATAGCTGGATCGCAACCTTGTATGCCTCTTCTCTAAGCAAGCCATCTGCCCTCGCATTTAAATTATGAAATTATCTGTTTACGAAGTTAAAATCAAAAGTGGCTGCAAGATTTTTGCTCAAAATCCACTTAAGTGGGGAGCGTTTTGAACGTCGGATGCGTTTGTCCTCGTTTCGCAAGTAGAGGGGGGATACAAAAAGATGCACTCACCTATGCAAGTTGTTTCAATGAAAATGAGGACCTATTAGCACATGGAAAATTTTTGCAACACTCAGAGAAATATTATCCATTGTAATTATGTCTTTACCTCCACATAGGTCTAGGGAACATCGATCTTCCAGCGCACAGCTTCTTATTGTGAGTTAGAACAGCGAAAATTGCAAACAAAAACTGGTCTCCACTTAAGCGGTTTTGTATGCTGGTTAATCTGGTTAAACTGAAGGTAAAACCTTTGAATGGTAATCAGTGATTTAAAATGTCAAACGTTAAGAAAGTCGAGTCCTGCGTTATTTTTATACCGCCCTTCATAGGTGATACTGTTAACCATTGTTTCTAAAAGTGGTCATTTGCGCTTCATAGGTAATAACCGATAGTGTTTTTAACTGATTGTACGGGTTACTATGTGGTAACCGATAGTGTTTTTAATTGATTATACGGGTTACTACGTGGTGGTCTTTGAAGGATTATCCTTTAATACTGAACACAAAATAAAATTCTAAAATATATTAAGTGACGATAAGACATGAAAACGTGTTTTTGTTTTACTGATTGCAAAATATTTCTACCGGTCTATTGTTTCCTGGAGGTATCACAATTGAAAGTGTGATTGTATGTAAAGCTTAATATCTACTTGTTACTTTTATCGCACGCATTTTGTAGCAGGACGTTGTTTTCTCGATTCTGATTGGCTTAGGAGAAAAAACGGTCGAAAAAGTAGGATTAATTCAATCTATTTTTCAGATCGCGCGATCGATTTTGAGCAAGGCACAAAGAACTGCGGGACAATCGCGATAAAAGTAGATAAGCTTTACGAAACATTTTACCTAACCGCTCAATTAAACAACTCTAAGAACAGAAGTATTATCTTCTAAAACTAGAAGTTTCTAAACACTATTTCACGAAGCATGAAATAACAATGCTAACTTTTACAAAAAAGACATGAAATAACACTAATATTTTGCGACAGAAAATGAGTATTTGGATCGACAGAAAATGAGTAACTTTTACAAATTAGATTATTACACGAGGTGCTTTTGTCGTTGCATTATATTTTAAGTAAATTCCAGCGTATTTTAACGAGCTAGTTAGTAAATATCTATCGTTTTAAATATATAAGGTCTGTTACACGTTTCAAGAGTATACCTATAAATCAAACATTCACTTAACACGTGACTTCACCACATTCGCACATTCGCATATTGCATTACAGGCATCACTTGTGGAGGAGCACACAAACATGACATATGGGTTTTGCGAAGAGGTCGCCCTCCTCCACTGTACTTGGATATGGTTCAAACTCGTAACCTTTAGATCACGAGTCCTTCAACTTCAGCTTCAGCTCGAAAGATTTTGTAGGTGAAGAAATCCGAATAACGATAGTGCTGCGCCACACTATTAACACCGTGTTGAATGAATGCACTAAATGTGTCAGGGCTGTTTAGCCAACAGAAATCTGTAAATAAAGTCTACTTTCAGTGTATTGAATAACATGGTCCCAACGAGGCCGGTGTTGATGATTTGTATTGATGGCGTTCGACAAAACAATCACTGCACAATGCTACTGAGTTTTGTGACCAACGCTTTAAAACGTTAATTAGCAGTCTTAATCTTACAGCAACTATTCTACCATCTTTATTTAAAAACACTGTGATATGGTTTTGGTATATAATTATTTCTGTTGTTTAATCTTATCAAATGCTGAGACCACAAACTCGTGTAATGGCCAATTTTCTATCGCGCCAATAGCCACTTAAAACCCGCCAATTACGGCCACTTATCTAGCGCGTGAATAAGCCACGTTTAAAGTGTCATTGACCACTTATAATAAGGCGCCGATAGCCAAAGAAAAGCGTGACTTTAAACATTAAACAATGAGGCTGTAAAAGTAACAGGTAACGTCGCTCTTCATAACATGAAATTCACAGTTTAAAACATAGATGATCATTCATGATTTAAATGTTACTCCAAACTCGTAAACTGCCACGCGTAACTTAGGAATTGCATATACACCAGACAATGCTGCAGGGTCGCATAGTTACGGTCAGGTAGCGGCTAGTTACAACATAAATGTTATTTTGTTATATTCATTGTAATAGTTAGTTACTAATTTAATTATATATACTTAATTCATTAATCAAAATCAAGATAAAATATTTGTGGAATTCAGACCATGCAGTATACTTGTCTATTTTAATCCATTGGAATTTGCGTATTTTAAATACTAAGGAAGTTTGGTATTTACCAATGTTGTAGAAAACAGAAACCACATCCGCGTGTCCCTCCCAACTTCTTCCGAAATGGCTGGCATAGTTAAAATGCCGATTGCAAGCCAGGCCAATATTGATTGGTCTCTTTCCCGTCTTATTGATAAACAAGTTTTGCCACTGATTTCTTTTTGTATTATCTATATTTCTTACCATATAGAAGAGATAGTATCTAATGATCCTTAGTATATAATTAATGATATATTAGTTAATTTTACTTCATTAGTTAGGAACCTGAAATTACTGGTAATTTACCCAAACCACAACTTATATAGTTTTCATTAACTAATTTCACAATCTAACAGCTATGTTTTAATTTAAAATCTCAACTGTTGACAAACTTAAAGGAGTTGTCCAACCATTTCTCCAAAATTGCTGTTTACAAACTGGTAAGTTGCTGCTAGTTTTTGCACTTATTTGCAACTTGAATCCACTAACTATGTTAAAAGTAAACCAGACCAATCAGAAATTTGGCACACTAACATAATAATTTATTTCAATAACCGAATTTATGAACCACTGGTCAGCTCCTTAAACCGTTTAATAAATATCCATACCTCCTGGTTATATCAAACTTCCCATTGGAAACCTTTATAAGTTTTTGAGGAATCAGGAGTCTTATCAGCCTTTACCAACCCCCTGGAAAAAGCAAAATAACAAAGAAATGACCAATGATTTTATTCCTTTCCGGGGATACTACGCATTGGTTAACCATTAACTACTATGTTTTTCATTGCCTAATACATTGGTAACGTTGGCAACTAATAGGCTCTTAACCTGTATGTAAATAGTAAATAGCAAGTTACCTACTGCTACTAGCAACTGGTAGTTGTAGCTATGGAAACTAATTAATGGGTCATCCTCCAGTAGAATTGATAATTACAGTTATTTTCGGTTGCCGTAGGCCACACATTCTATGATTTCTAAGTGCTGATTGTAAGATAAAGTCAATATTGATCTTGGGTTGCTATTGAGATTACTGCTAGGCGTGTATGTTTTCCTTATCCATAATTCGAAAAAACTTCCTCAAGTGAAACAAATCTTGAAATTGTTTAACGACTGATGTGATTGGTTGGTTGCAGATGTCGGTTGCTCTGATTGGTTGGTTGCAGATCAAGGTTGCTCTGATTTGTTGATTGAAGATTGAACATTGATTATTCTGGATGTTTGATTGGTATTAAAGATTGCTCTGATTGGTTGATTGAAGATTGATCTGCTTCGTAGGAGGTCGTTTTTTATCTACTCGAAGATAATAATTTATATAAATAAATAAATAAATAAATAAATAAATAAGAATAAGAATCAAAGTGAGGGGAGACAAACAAACAACATCATATACCAAAAAACCTACCAATAAAACAATGACAAATCAACTCAAAACGTGATATCTCAAGGGTCCATTCCCAGTGACAATAATATGAAGAAGAATACAAGATGAACCTTAAGGTTTGGAAATGGTATATAACAGCAACGTGATGTTTCTAAGAAACTTAAGGTTTGGAAATGGTACATAACAGCAACGTGATGTTTATAAGAAAATGAAATTGCAGTGAATTAATTTTTAATTATTAAAATTGATAAACACTTTAAAATCTCTTTATTCTTACTTAAGCAAAAGACTGTATTGTCCATCTATTTACTTATTTATTTATTTATTTTATATATTTTATTTATTTATTTATTTATGCTTGTTGTCTCCGGAATTGAATCAAATCAGCACTCATTTCTTTGCTGTTTTGCTTTTTGAAACAAAAAGTTAACCCCCTGATTCTTTATAAAATTATATAAGCTTCCAATCAAGAAATGAACATTATACAGGGGGCATATACCGGCATTTAAAGAGTTAATAGAAATAAAACACGATTATTCATCTGTAGAATGAAGAGTTAATAGAGATAAAACACAATTATTCATCTGTAGAATGAAGACCACGCAACATTTCTTGTTTATTTAATACTTTGGAATTTGTGTACTTTAAATACTAAGGATGTTTGTTATTTATCAAGATTCTAGAAAGCAGAAACCACATCCGCATGTCCCCCAACTTCTTCCGAAAACAGTCGGCATAGTTTAAATGCCGACTGGAAGCCAGTAGAATAGACGGATTGAAATAAAAACAATTGGATGCTTTTTCAATGAATACTTGAGAACCATATCAAACTGAAATGAAAACTGAATTCTTACTGTTTTAGCTTTATACGGGAGTTCGTGGTATTTCACACCATTATAGGGTGATAAATAGTTGACTTTTATGTCAAGTTTTTGCTTCAATAGAAAGGTCTTTAACGAAAGAAAACTCTGGACGTGATTCTGACATATTTCACGTCTACAGCTGTCATTCATTTCTCATTTTCCAAACGCTACAATGAAGAACGCAATCTGAAATGATCCTAAAACACCAGAAGTTTTAAATATTTTTACTAGGATTGTAATTAATTCGAAAACATCGATTGTGATCTTGCGGTGATCTTCTTGCCCGTGTACTATCATTTATTTGGAGGTTTTAAAGAAGTGCAAACCGTGGTTTAATTACATCAAGTATTAGTAATTATCTAAACCACCAAGGCCACTCTTTCGGAAAGGGGCCGCAATCAATTGGACGAAAATTCCTGTTCT
>JANTOQ010302469.1:0-12837 GCA_027564595.1 Bythotiara depressa | reverse complement strand
ACCATTTTACTACGGAAAGACTTATTATCTAGACTAACTAATAACACACAAAAAAACAATTTAAAATTTCCGATCTAAATCGGCAGAAGGGGCTAAATAACAATGCCATTCTGTCGTGAGATAGTAATGCCTCAGTTGAAGTTACTAGGAGACAGGAAAAACTATTGAAACATTTAAGTTGAGTTTCTTTCTTACTTTTTGTGGATGAACATTTTCCAGTTTAGATTTCACAAGATTAGATCATTTAGATTTGACTTCCCTTAAGTACTGTGCTTGTATTTTGTTATTCTCATAGCATTCTTACAGTAACTATGGCTAATAAATAATATCATTTCAACTTAAGAATGCTGGAACATTAATTCACTTAATTAACTCATTGATTGTCATAGAAACTGAATTACTTATACTATAAAAATTACTATAGATCACATTTCCTCAATTACATTCATTCATCTACAAGATAAAAGATAATCTGTTTATAAAGGTCCTGCATGTTGTTACCTTTAGAACAATATCTTTATTCAAGATTTATTCAAGTTTATTATGATTTTAAATTTGATTGACATATTCAAAAATAAATAAATAAACTGACTTAATAAAAATAAAGCTTCTCAAAGAGCTTTGTACTTCTCAGTTATTCAATAGATTCAATAGATATAATAATATAATAATGGATATATAATATAATAATGGATATATAATTAATAAATAACATATAATGAATATATAATAAATAAATAAATAAGTGTCCAGAATTTGTGTTTTAATACAACATATTTTTAAAAATGAAAACATAATATATTCAATGTATTTTTAGTGTATATAATCCATTGTTCTATATCGAAATGACTTGATGTGGCTAGCCTCACTAATTCCAATTAATATTAATATGGAGAGACCAAGGATGAAGTGTCTAGATTAGTCTATGGAACTACTCAATCTTTCAACCAGATAACGCTAATACGACTTATAAATCCACATTCACAAAGAATAGAGTACAAAAGAATCACAATACTCCTTTCTAGAAATTACATCATAAAATATTGCAAATCATTTACATTTGTTTTTAGAAAAAATGGATTTCATATTCGAATTGACTGATAAAAATTACAAAAATCTGAAAAATTTAGCATCAAAGTATAATTATTGCAGCTGCATCTACACTTGTTTAAAGAAATTATTTTTTCGTGAAAATGAGGCTGACTGAATGAAAATGAGGTTGACTGAATGAACTTCAATTTACGAAGAGTGTTAACCGTACTAATAGAGATAGTTGTAAATGATTTCTGATGTCTGCAACAATATAAAAAATTTCATTAAATTTTAGGTCTAAACATTATTATTTCTTGAGAAGTTAGGTCTCTGCTGCCCTTTCTTTTCAAGAAAAAACCTACTAAAAGTAACTTTTTTATTGACATTTCAGTTGATCATAAAAAAAATTATATTCTTTCAGATCCCATCATTTGGCACTTGAAGGATGAGCTCCAAAATACAACTTGGTTGCTAACAATAATATTTAAAAATACCTAGTTATCTGAGTGCTACTTGTATCCTATTGAGCTGGAGACTAACAAACAAATAATTAACAAAGCACTTCAGTTTAGACTAAAAAAATAACAAGTGAATTTTAAATGTTAGTTTCCCTTTAAACTTACAAAAAAATTTAGTCCTAATATAGAGATAAATACATATTAGCTCAGAAAAAAGTATACTTAAAAATAAATGTATATTATGTATAAAAATACTTCCCCGAGAGAAATCATGACTGTCAAAGTTTGAAAGTGGTTTATAAAATAATGATCAAAATACATACTTTTCACCAACAAATCTAAAAAGAAAACACAGAGTTATTGAAATAGTTTTGTGAAGTCCTCACAAAAAATATTAGTAAGAGTACTAAGTAGTGGCAACTGTTTCACAGATTTGCAAAGCAACATATATATCATAACAAACATGAAACATCAACATCTGTTCCTTACTGTGGACAACAGCACTTGTCCATTATATCCATAAATTCTAATGGTTTTAATAATACATGGTCAATATGGTTGGAAAATCTACCATTTGATATGGTTGATATATTTAATGTATATTATTTCGGCACTTATGTGTCTTTCAATACTGTATTTTCAGTATATATTATGTGTGTGTGTGTGTATGTGTGTGTCAATCCTGGATATAATGACCTTAGGGAGTAGGAATTAGTGGTCTCTATAGACAGCCTGTCAGTCTTCATATACAGTAAGATTTCTTAGTGATCATAAAAAAGTGGTCATTATAGACAGCTTGCTGGTCTTCATATATACAGTATGGTTTCTTAGAAGCAGAAAAAAGGGGTCTCTATAAACAGCCTGTTGGTCTTCATGTATACAGTATGGTTTCTTAGAAGCAGAAAAAAGGGGTCTCTATAAACAGCCTGTTGGTCTTCATATTATAGTTAACATCTAACAAACTGAGGTTTTCTTTAAATACAGTTGGTATATACACCACATTTTTTATATAATTTCTGTTATACAATTCTGTGTTTTGAAGAAAAAATGTTTCCCATTGAAATGTTCATAATGATCTGGAAACAATAAATATAAAGGAAATAAAAATACATAATAAAAATTAACATGTAAACAATAACTTACCCTTGAAACTTTTTCTTCATTTCTACTGGGATCCGAGGCTTGTTTTTCACTGTAATAATAGTCTTGAATTCTATTATAGAAATCAAATGTAACTATGATAGATATTGAATCATAAAAAATACTACTTAGATTTTTTATATATACACACTATAGAAAAGGATAGATGCATAAGTTTATAATCTAAAATTGGTCTTTCATGTCCTGGCATAGGCTTTGTTTACATGGAATCTGATTAAAATCAAAGCAGTAAAGTAAAATGTAAAATAAATGTAAAGTTAAGAGCTCTTAAAAATGGCTAAATATAAATTAATGATAAACCAGGTGACCTAACAAGCTTTTATCAACTTTATTTTTTCCTGATACATCCAATAATTAACCCCCTGGAAAAAGTAAAATAGCAAAGAAGAGAGAACTCAATTGATTCATTTTCAGGGGTAACAAGCATAAAAGGGCTAAATGTAACATCATGATGAAAGAACAAATTCTCCCAAACATGTTATTCCAAACCAGATATAGTTAGATAATTTGTAAACTAATCTAATACTTTCTTTCCATTTCTTTCTTTCTTTAATAAAGAACAATTTTTTTGAATTATGGGTAATGTTAAAATTAATATTCGATGCACAGCTCATTGCAACATGGACTAGAAATTAAAGGACAAGAATTTATTAGAATTATTTGCTTCTGAATTAATTCTTTGCAAGACAACTTACTAGTAAATAACTATAAAATGACAGGTGTTTATCTGATTGTCGAATAAAAAGGAACTCACCCTGCTCTTTCTCATATAAACATTCTTTCCATTTCACTGAAATGAAGATGAAAAATGAAAAAGAATCCAGCAATAAAGCTAATACAATATAATACATCCACAAAAAACGTAATTCTTTAGGAAGTTCATCTTTCAGTAAATGCCACAAGTAAGTTGATAATGTTTTGATAACATGAGCATTGCATAGATGCTGCCAACCTGTTTGGTTGAGCTAAACATCTTGCTTGACATACTACACACAAACGTTTTTCTAAATGATTGCTACTAGAATGTGTTACTGTTGAATTGACATTATTAGAAATTTCAAGTTTGCTTGTGGTGTTGTCAACTGTACTTTCAGAAACATTTCTAGCCTAAACATGATTCTATTTAATTAAAGTAATTAACATAGCCATCTTCATTTATTTATTTATTAATGAATTTTTATGCAATTGTCTCAGTCTCAATGCATGAGTTGTGTCACTTAAAAATAAGCAGTAATATAAATAAAGTGAAAAATATCCATGTTTTCTGGTTTTGCTATCACACCTTGCACATAACATTAAGGTTCACAGATAATCTTCTGCAAAGGAACAGATGAGAACATATAGATCTTGAAAAGTAAACTATATTACATGAGAATGTTACAACTTCAGTATGACATTTCTAAAAACTTATATAAAAAGAGCTTGTTTGCATGTTGGTAGAATGAATTTTACCTTGCCTACGTTCTTCTGATTAACATAATTTTTCCAATTGTTAATAAATAAAACAAGAAAATAATGAAATTTATATAAATGTTGTCTATTGCCATCCTCAAGTTTAGGGTATTATTATTTTTCTATTAATCTTCCTATTCTTGCATGGTTACATAAAAGAAAACATTTGAAAGACAAACAAACTCATGTGAAAATTAATATATGGTCATAATAAATTATTACCCTGGTAATTCAAAAGTGGCTTTCTCCAAATTCTACAACATCTGAATAAACTGCAAAAACCTTCTCAGATTTGTAGCATAAATTTTAAAATATAAATTCTCAGGAAAAAACCTGCATTAATAGAATACCAGATTAACCAACTAGCCAACAAGAATAAAAACACTAAATTTAAACATAAAATTCTTATTGATAGCAATTGTGAAATTCTCGTACCCTTCATTTCATCAAAGTTCTGTTGTAAATCGCTGTTCATCATTAATATTTCTTGCTGCAGTGGGAATTCAAACCATACCAACAAAAACAAAAGAATTCTACAAGTAAAAACAAAAACAACTGCTATGTTATGAAAACATGGATGCCCGTCATAGACTTATTCCATACTTTTACAACTATAATGTCTCACTTAATAATACACTGAAACACGAATGAGATTATACCGGAGATCCATTTTTGGGGTCGCTGTGTTGCCAATTAATGAATGCCAGTCTGCTGGGAGTTTTCCTGCTGGAAACTATAACATATATTGTTACATTTTACTATTGGCTACACCAGAATTTATAAGAACCATAAATATTTTCAGTTCATTTGAAAATTAAAAAACATTTCGAAAAATTCCGTCTGATAAATATTTGTAACCATTTTTGATATTTTTTACTTTCCAATTTTTTCAACTTCATTACAACATTTACCTTGACCCTTCAGTGCATAAGCATACCTCCTGTTTATATTCAACTTCCTATTGCAAACCATTATAATTTTATGAAGAACCAGGGGGTCTTCTCAGCTGTTACTAAATTTATTTTACATTATATTTCCAATAATTAACCCCACTGAAAAAACACACAAATATATTCAACATTCCGAATATCTGAAAGTAAGAATTTTTTTTCTTCATTTGTGATTGGACAAGAGTAGTTCTGTGTTGAATTTTCTCTAAAAATCAGTGAGTGGAAATTATTTGACTTCATGTAAACACGAGAGAAGATATTGGTTCATCCACCGAATGCAAATCAAACAACATACAAAAATGATTATACAGAAACTGTTGCCAAATTCAAATACAATATCAGAGAAAAATATTGGTGGGAAAAATTTCCACTATGGATAGTTGGTGTTTATGCCACACTAAGAATATTTTTTATGTTTATTTCTGATCAACCTGCTGGATTATTTTGTTCCTGGGTCACCCTATCTGCCACAAGGGCTAATGTTTTCTGACATTGGTGAATAAGTTCCATGGATAACAAAATCACCCAGCAGCTTGAGTAGAAATAAACATATATTTAGTGTGGACTAAACACAAACTGTCCATAATGGCCACTTTTTCTTAATCCCTAGGATGGCCATTATATCCAGATAATTATGTAGATTATATATATATATATATATATATATATATATATAGTATGATGAATATAAAAATCCAAGTGTGGAGACTATAGAAAGCTAGAATTTATGCATGAGTAATAATAATAATATAACAAGGTTTATGTAAAAACTTACCCAAGGAAGAGAAGTAGTGTTTTAAATGTTCTGCAACATATTCTATTTGTTCTGCTGTCAAACAGTGATGACATTCTTTATTGGCAGCATGTGTGTGCTTGTGATCCACCAACTATCCAGTAGAGGGATAATAATATTATTGTATTTTAACTGTTAAATGAGATTATCTGTAAAGTAGGCAAAATGTTTTATGTTTTATAATCAGAAAATAAAATGAATAAAATATTTTTTTAAACGAAGCCTATCCCAGCAGCCATTTTGACATCATACAATGCCCAAGGGTTCGAAGTCAAAAACATATCCGATTTGAAATTAGAATCAACTTCAAAATTAGTATGTGGAAACAAAGTCTGCCTGTGATGTCAACTTGATGATTGAAATGTGCTGGCTTTGAAATTAGAATCAACATCAAAATTGTAATAACATTAACACTTAAGGGTGAAAACATTAACACTTAAACGGTGAATATAACAAAGTCTTCTTATTTTTCCAGATTTCAAAATGCCATAAAAGTATTTCCAAAGCAGATTTGCTTTTGAGACTTTGCATGCTGGGATATGCTTTTGAGACTTTGCATGCTGGGTTATTCTTCGATGAGGAACTCAAATCAGTTTTAATGTGGCAAAAGCAGAAAAAGTGTTCAAAATGTTAAACTCTTTAGCATGATAGGTGTTATAAAGAAAGGAGAAATACATTTCACATATAATAGTAATATAATAGTAAACATTGCAATGTTGACATCATGTAAGAGTCACTAATAATTTGTGTTGATTGATTTATTATGGAGTTAAACCCTATAAAAACTATACAGTATTTGCAAAATATTTGATAACTTTCAACACACTGAATAAATTTAGGAACAGTTATACATTAGTTATTATGGAATATTTATACTTGAGAATGGAGATCTCCATAATAAAATAATAAGTACAAGTATAATAAACATTTAAAAATTTATATTGAACAAAAATCCATTAAAAGAACAAAGTACAATATTTCCTTTCTGTCCATTGGATGGACTATTTAATATTTTTTCACAAATAATACAAGTCTCCACAAAATTTTAAACTTTAAAGGGGTAGCTTATGTAAAATATGACAACATCCCCTTGACTGTGAAGCAAGGAAGCAGATATCTAGCTCCTAAGGTCACATTCCATTCCATTCCATTTTCAGACAAGGGTAGACCATATTTACAGAGGTAGACCATATTCTAAAATCATTACATCCATGGACAAGTTTAGATAAAAAATGGAATATTGCATTCAAGATCTTCCAAAACTCCAAGATACAAACAATTATGTGTTCTCTTTAAAAGACATTGTGATGCCATCAATCATCTTAAGTGATACATAATTCCATTATCTGAACATGTTTGAGCAACATAAATGTTTCTGCAGCCTTTTCATGGCACTTGGAGATAATTTTCTAAAACAAAATTACAAATAAATAAATTTGTGATAAAAACATTAAAATTACAACTTACATTTAATTCTCAGCACATAAACATAAATTTAAGCCATGGGTAATTTAACAATTTTTGTTTTCCAATATTATCAACAGGCATTTTACAGAATATATAATTTCACAAAGTCAGTTTAACAATTTTTTCCCTGTACGATGAGTTAAAATTTAGGACATTTTTTAGCACCATAGTGTTGCAACACTATCAAAACTGCACTAGATACAGCCCTGTTTCCATAACAATCATGAAGATATAATTCCAGCAGAACAGTCTTGAGATTGTTTTGTATAAAACGGACTTTCAAAGCTAAAAAAGGACACCTGAAGGTAATAATTATGTGAGTATAATTCTGTCAAACAAAAAAGCTGGATGCATTTTCATGAATTAAATTAACAAAAGTTGATTCAAATGAAAAAAATCCAACTCCAGTAAATATTATAGCAGCTATATCCACAGCAACACAGATCGACTATGAAACTGTGAACAAACTTCAAATTCAAAAGGCTTGTGTGTTGTTGTGTATACAATAATAGGGGCTACAAAATAGAGCATTTTTTTAAATACATGCTTTTAATACTACTAAAGCCTTTAACAGGATAAAATCGTCAAACTTTTTTATCACCATGGTTAAAGTTAGAAACTTAAGACCTTTTTGTTTTTATTTATTACAATAGAGATTATATAAATAATGCAGATTCCCTTTACACCCACATTTTATTTTATTTTATGCAATAATAAGAAAGATCACGTTCAAAAATAAAGGCTGTTTTGTTACATTATAGCTATGAGTGTATATGATTTAATAGACACTGAGTGTGCTTTTGAGAGTTACACAGTCCACAACCATAATAGGGTCAAAAAGCTGATCTCCAATAATTTCATGGTTAACATTTCATTTCCCTTGAAAATAGTCGGAGGTTGGTATGGAAGAAATGTTTTTTTATCAATAGGGTCAGGGTTAGGGCATATTTCTGTAAAAAATAAAAATATTGCCATAACCCTGACCCAATTTAATATTTTTATAATTCACAAAAATATGACTATTATAGTCATAATTCAAGACTTAAAAAAATGACTATAATAGTAATTTGTGGTGATTTACCAATTGGATATAATAGTCTTTTTTTTTAGGTGACTATGTTGAATTTTAATAATTGTAAAACTTGTATTGGGTTTATTTCTGAGGATTACAGCTCTTGATAAATACTTTAAATGTATATGTTCAAGTCTGCAATATTTCATAGTTTAATTATAGTACATTAAGTACAAGTATCAGTTCATCAGAATGAATGAAGTTTTTTCCTTCTTTCTTTTTCTTAATCTCCAAGGAGTAAGTTGATACATATGAAGCACATGTATAGTGAGAAGAAACATACACATGTTCAAAATGTGAGAGAATATAATCATAAAGAAACATTCTATAAATCATGTTATTGCATACAATGGTTTGAAAAGCTTCTCATAGAAACAAACATTATTATGACCAAAAAGGGTGAAAGCAAAAATAATAACGTCATTAGTTAAAATGAGACAAATAAAGGACTCTTGATTTTAGATCAAGATTTTGTTGATATCTTGTGTTTTATTGAAAATAGTGTTTAGCTGCTTTATAGAGACTAGTGCTATATTTTATTTGTTAAAAAATAGTATACTCGTGGACCTTCTCAATACAGTACGTGTATTTCCAAAGAGATAATTAATTTTAGTCTTTACACTATTGGAAACATTTTATTGCATAGTTATCCTCAAAAATACACTAGTTTCATCTTTTAATTTTACCTGTCACAAATAGACAGAATTCAATTTTTTTAAATACTGCTAGAACTGAGTATTGAGAAATTTTTTATAATTTCAGTGAAAAATGTCATCCTCAATAACAAACCCAAATAATTTGCTACTTTTATTCTAGTACACAGAGTTCACTCATTTAGTAATGGTGCATATATAGTAGTCATTTACCTATTACTTGCCTTATTATGTTATTTAGAATAATAGTTGAGTAACCCTCCTAAACAAACTTAATTAGTTTTTATTTGATCACCTTAAAATTTTCAATAATTTTACTACCTAAGGTAATAAAGAAGTTGACCTGATTATACTTGGTGTAAAATTGTGGATTATAATTGGAGTGAAAATTTCCACTCTTGTGTAACCCTCAGAGACACACCTAAGCTGCTTTTTTTTACCTAAAGCAGAAAGTTAATTTCATGAAGTTACCTTGACAAAGTTTTCTTTTGAAATAAAGGTATTAAATGGTTTTAAAAGTTAATTACATTTAACACTTCAGAAAATTAGAAACACTGTATTCCTTAAAAACACACTTAAAATGTTAAAAATGTCCACACTTAAATAAATTTTAAATTATATATATATTAAATATATTTGCATAGTATAAAGTATGTATAGCATCTTCTTACATATTATTATCACTTTGAGTTTTTCTTGAGGGTTACACTGAACTTAAAATTAGCTGTAACCCACAAAATTACACCTAAATGTAGATCTCAAACTACTAGGCTAATTTGTATGCCAAAGATCTTCATGTGTAAAAATGTTTATGACAATTGGTTTTCATAACCCTCAAATATTCACATTTTTGCAAAATTCTGCAAAAAATCAAAATGAAAAAATGTCACACATTTTTTAACATGATTGAAAATACACTCTTCTTTGTAGAAAAAAGCTAACTAGATTTTTTTATTAAAGTTTTATAACACAACATAGCTCCTTTAATTTAGGTGTCCAAATTGAAATTATATTAGTTGATAAAAGAAACACATTTATGGTTTTTCTTTCATGGACCCCTAAATCACTGAGCCTCAGTTTGTTTTTCAGATTCCTCTTAAAAATGTGACGTAAAACCTCCATGTTAGAATGGAATGTTTATTGTATTCCACTTCCTTACAAGATGTGTAACCACTTCATCTGTTTCTTGCTAAACATACCATTTTGATATTTCAATTACAATTCATGGTATCCTTTTTTTTATTTGTGATTATGGCCTCTTGTGATATGGGTCTTTAGAGCACTGTATCCATATCTTATGAGGATACAGTTGTGATGTGTCTGTGTAACATAAAACTGATGTGTGCTTTCTTTTCAGTTTTTAGATATTATTTCCAAGTAAGATGATAAACCACATGTCTTACTAATTGTCACAGACATGACAAAAGTTGATAAGTAAGAGTTAAAATTTGGTGTATATGTTACAAATATTTTCAATTTATACACCTGGTTTCGATATCAAACTGGGTCATTAAAAATGACATCGATAAGGCAATATGACTTAAATGTTGAAATACATTTGACAAAATCAATGTTGATAAACAGCCATGGTTTTGACATCAAAATCTTCTAAATAAAACTGACATCGAAATACTGATATAACTTCAAAGATGTCAAAATGTGGTTAATAAAAATGACATCGTTAATCCAACATCAATTCAACATCGAAA
Organism: Bythotiara depressa; assembly: GCA_027564595.1. NCBI lineage: Eukaryota > Metazoa > Cnidaria > Hydrozoa > Anthoathecata > Bythotiaridae > Bythotiara > Bythotiara depressa. The sequence continues at coordinate 2,090 of JANTOQ010302469.1, read as the reverse complement.
TACGTTTGATGAAATCAATGTCAAAAAACAAACAGGATTGACACGGAAATGTGCTTCATAATAACTACATCAATAAGCCAACATCATCATCATCATCATCATCATCAGAAGCTTAGTACACTGCAAATGTATCTTAACCATCCGCTCCTTGCATGCGTGGGCTTTTTATTGTAAATTTATAAGACATTCAATTATAATATTAGAGAAGCTAACAACTATTGAACACTACCATGCGAGCACATAATTTGTAAAAAATTTGTATTGTTTTCACGTGTTAAGTATTTAATTACTTTTAAATATTTGAGAATGTAAAAATAGTGTAAGAATGATTTTAATGGTAAACAGCTTAAATAGTTTTCATTTAGAAATTATTTTCTTTTTTCTATGATATTCTTTTTGTTTTGTTGACCAAATTATATCTGTTTGTGGCATGTAAAATCATGTTAAATTAAATGATGATCTACGGCCACTAGTTCGATTTCTAAGCCTTTAAAAAGTAGATTAAATGATGATCTACAACCCCATCCAATTTTAAGCCTCTCAAACCTAGATTAAACAATGATCTATTGTTTCATTTATAAGGCTCTAAAACCTAAATTAACTGACAATCTACGACTTTTACTTCGATTTCTAATCCTCTAAAACCTACATTAAACAATGATCTACATATGACCCCCCTCCAATTTTTAAGCTCACAAACCTAGATTAAACAATGATCTACGGTGCCACTCGTTTCATTAAGGCTCTAAAACCTAAATTAACTAATGATCTACGACCTCTTAGTTCGATTTCTAAGCCTCTAAAACCTAGATTAAACAATGATCTAAGACCCCCATCCGATTTGGGGACAGAACACTATAAAACCAAATTATGACTTACATTATAAAATGGTTTACTGTGACTTTATTTGCCACAAACAAAACTTTATGACATTTTATGATTTCACCATGAGTTTACATGTCTTGAATAAAGATTTATTTATTATACTTTGATATACTGTGACATTTATTTATTTTTATGTTAATACATAGTTTCATGTATGATTTTTGGCATTAAAATATGGTTTAAAGCCTTGTGAATAAAGATGTTTGGTTTTTAAAGCCTTGTGAATAAAGATGTTTGGTTTTTAAAGCCTTGTGAATAAAGATGTTTGGTTTTTAAAGCCTTGTGAATAAAGATGTTTGGCATTAAAAAATTATGTTACTGTGATTTTATGTACCATGAAGGAAAATTTGTTATGTTGAAATATGGTTTTACTATATTTTATCATAACTTTGCCTGTAGTAAATGCAGATTTCTCTCATTAACTGGGAGAAACCCAGTTATTGAATTGAGCGACACGTAACGCTATGCGGAACCAAATTCATGATCTCTAGCGCACACAAAACTATTCTTTTATGTTGAATCGAATAGGCTTTTAGACTTAGCCCCTTATTAGGCAGTCTGTTCGCTATCTCGAATCTTATTGGTCGAGAGATAATAGCCGTTGCTGTCTTGTTCGACCGTTTGGTAAACTAAATTTTCGACAAGAAGGGCATACATTTTTGAATTTTTCGAAGAAGACTGAATTCACGAGAATTTCGATTTAAAATGTAGAAATAAAGCGTTTTCTATGAGGTTTTTTGCAAGAATTCGATAAAGGAAGGGATCAGCTACATGTGTTGAAAAGATCTAAGCAGTAGCGCAAGTATTCGTCGAGATATTTACCAATCTCTACCAGGATCAAAAATAGAGAGCGGCCGCCGCAATTTCGCTCTTCTTATTTAGCTGTTTCAAAGCCGTTAGACTTCCCGTTCTTTTATTTACTAGTTTAGACCAGTTAGTTCTATTGAAACCATGAAGGCATTTTGGTTAGCTAGCTAAAAAATGCAAGATATTAGCCGAAAACTGCAGTTTTGCATGTAGCTACCCTGTAGGGGTCAAGTTGAGATTTTATCTAAAAAAATACTACTGATCTTGAAGTGAAGATAATTTTTATCAGTAGTAGGAAGGTGTAGCTACCTATTACAGTCAAAGTCCTGTGAAAACGGAGTGATTTTTCATCAAAAATAGCCTCATTTTGACGAGGTTAGCTAGCTACACTTTGTCAC
>JANTOQ010302358.1:0-12839 GCA_027564595.1 Bythotiara depressa | reverse complement strand
GCTTGGATGCTTTTTAAAATTATTTTCTTTGCTTACATAAATAGCTACCATATTGGGTTGCTAAGCACGGAAGGTTCATATGGCTCTATAAAGGCCCGGAGTTAAGTCCTTTTCAACCAATCAAAAGGCTCTATTTTCCGTATTGGACCGCTCAAAATGGCTGCCAGTTAATAAAGGTTTGTATAGGTTTTTAGAAAGATAATTTGATGTGTAAACTTAATGTCCTTGATTTACTTGTCTTTGTGCCCACTCTCTTAAGTATTTAAGTTAAGACACAAATTTAAGAATGCGTGAATATCTCTATTTTCACTGTGCGAATTTAATATGCGAGAAAGACGCACGAAAAATTGTATTGTAGGTATTTACTTTTTATAAGATTTGTTGAAACAAATATGGTAATATTTAATTAAAAATTGGTTGACACTGAACAAATGTTTAACTGCTAGTAGCCTGGCACATATATGTACAAGTTGCTAAAATTCATTATCTTTCCTCTGTTGTATAGATAATCGAGCATCTTGAGTGCAGCAAAAGAAGAGAGAAAAAACCAGCTAGGGGTATTGGGAGGTGCTGTAAGCTACCCAATTGGGTTCTTTAACGTATTTTTTAAAGTGCGAAGTTTGACCCGTGGTTAGTCTAGAAATTATGTAAAAGACTGACTTACGTTGTATAAACTAGTCTTGTACATAGCACCATTATACTTTCATGTGGTGGTTTCATTTAGATTTCAAAGACTTAAGCGATTTAATAGCAATTTCACGTACCGCGAACAGTGATATCCATTGTCAAAACATTGTTCAATGATGATTTTATGGACCATTAACTCTTTAATGCATAAGCCTACCTCCTGGTTATATTAAAGTTCCCATTGTAAACCTTTATAATTTTAAAAGAACCAGGAGGTCTTACCAGCTTTTACCAAATATATTTTACATTACATTTCCAATAATTAAAAAATAATGAAAAAAGCAAAATAGCAATGATTTGATTCCTTTCTGGAGACACTATGCATTAAAGGGTTAACAGAGAGGTTTCCGATTTTAGTTTACTTCCTCTGCACATGCGTCAAATAGCAGGAGGTCATTTGAAATAGAACAGGTTGTTTAGAGAATGTAATAAAAGAAATGTATTCTCACATGCAAAAATTTTTCTTCTATACCCTTGTGTATAGATCTTCTTATGACATGACTCTCTGCCATATTGGATTTTTTAATTTCATGGTTGCTTAGCCTATATCCAAGAGTAGGAGAACATGAAGTAAATTTATAATTATATAGGTTGACTTTTGTATCAAACATTTGCTCGTGATAGAGGGAGCTACACAGAAAAAATTTAACTTATGGTTATCGAATGTGGGAAGAATACAAAAATAACACTAACATTGCAGTTATTCCTGGAGGAAGAAATAACTTCATACCAAAATCATTAAAAAAGTTCTAACGCTTTAGATATATATACGTATAAGTACGTCCATCAATGGAATAGAAGATAATGTGGGACAAAAAAGAATATCTGCGATGATGTGCTTATCATATGATCATATGGAAAGTTTGTTTGAACATAGTAGCAAAGAAAAATAATTTTTAAGATTTAGTATTTAATTACCCTATATAAGCTGGCAGGAGAAGAGCCAGAATCAGCTTTACGGCAACTTATTTTCCTTTCTCACACTGTTTTATTTTTTTTAACCTGCATTATTAAAATGAATTATATATAGTTTTAAACACATGCATGTTTAATATTTTTTAAATTTCTCAGAAAACACCAGTTGTGCAGGTTAAATAATAAAATTAAAAGTGTGCAAAAGTTGTAAAACTGTTATTAGAATAATAATAAACTCATCATGTACGTTGGTGATAAAAAAAACAGAAGAGAAAAAACATAATGCGCAGCGAAGATTGGTGTTTTTTGGATCGCGATTTTGGATAATTTTGGATATTTTGCATCGCTACTTTTCACAAACGGATCGTGAATTGCGATTGCAATTCCGTTAATTCGAACCCTGTAGATGTTTTAGTTGTTGCAGTACAGTATAAGTTCATACCAAATAAAACAAGTATACAAGAGAGGAAAAATAACTTTTGTAACTTCCTTACATTATTATGACTACTAACAGTTGAATGTTTGTTAAAAGACTTGATTGGATTATTTAATCTTTGTTTGTCTATCTATCCCTAAATGCCAAAATTTCTGAGTTAAATATATAATGAGCTATGTTTATTATCATTATGTATAAGAATAAAAAATATATAATAATACAATAATTTGTGTCTGGAATATGGTTTCTCCAAAACAAAATCAAAGATATTAATCTGTGATAAATAATTTATCAGGAAATTAAATATGGTGACTATAACACATATGGTACAACAGTGCTTTGTATTGCATCTCTGTATTAATTACTTTGGGAATAAACCTAACATCTTAGTTATATTTTGCAGCTGGTATTTCTGTTTTAGCTTCTAAGCATGTCGTCTTTATCAAAGATAAAAAATAATATTCTGATTTTGTGTGAATATTTCTTAAGATTTCATAAGAAAAGCACTGAATTTAATGGATGTGACAGACAAAAATATTTCTTTTTCTGATATTTGCTTTGGAAAAGAGGGTTGTTACTGGTCTGCAATAAATTAATGAAGATACAACAAATGGTAGGATATAGTTCAGAAGATAATAGTATAACACCATAAATATTATGTTTATTTATCTTAATGACACTTTTGTTCATTCATTACAACTCTTGTGTTTGTGTTTATTATTACAAAGACCAATTTCCATTGAAAATTATTTTTTCTTGCATTGGTAGAATTTTGCTCTTCAGAAATGTTACTGATGATGCGCTTTGACAAATAATGGAATGTTTTACATTAGATCACTGCAAATGTTCAGTAATATTTTCCCAAAGTAAAACATTTATATGTGTAGAAAAAACACCAATTAGAAATTAGTTTGAATGGTTCCATAATATTGTAGTGTGTATTTTATTTTAAGCTATATGAATTTATGTTGTTTGAAATATCTTTTAAGTTCTTCTTTAACAGACATGTTGATAATACCAGATTTATACCAAACTCTCTTTTGTGTCAATTATAATCCCCAAACTTTGATAAAGACTCACTACTTTATAAAATGAAGTTTATAATAAATGATAATTTATTTGCAATAATTTCACATAGCATTATAACTTCATTTTCATGAGTAACTTCTATCTAACCTCATTTTCATGTGTAACTTCTATCAAATCCATAATCTTTTTTGCATATCCTTCTTTGTTGAACCTGGAAGAAGAATTCAAAATATTTGGATTTAACCTTTATTCTTCATTGACTCCTCTTTGCATCCTTGACATGTAATCAACTCATTAATATACCACCACCAAAATTCTGCTTTCATTGAAAGAATTAGTAAGTGGAAATCAGCTTTTAAGTAACCATTAAAGCAAAAGAGGATTCAATGAAGAACATCCAAAGATATCATTTGCTTTTTGTTAATATATTTACAGTAACAATATGATTAGAAAAGAAATTTAGAGAAGCTGTTTTTATAAATAGATATGAGGCAGAGTTCAACTCGCAGAAAATGGTTGATACATTTTCCACCAAAAAGAGCCGTTGAAGCTTTTTGAGATATATTTTTTCTGATAGAACGATTTTCATGGCCAATCAGAATGCATGAAACAGTTACGAAAGTTCTTACCATTCACAATTTTGTTTGTTTTCTTTTAGACACATCCAAAATGTAAACAAAGCGGTATTAAGCTGTTTACTTTTCTCATCCTTACCAAGCTCGATCATACGCATAAGTGCAAATAAGCCTCCCAATGTTCGAACCTCATCTCTGGCACTGTTCGTATGTTGTGCACACTGAAAATAATTATACAATAAGAATGAAAAAACACTAATAACAATGAGCTTTCAATGTTTTCAAATTGCATAGCTCTGTAAGGTCATTTTATGAATGTTTTCATAATCCAGAGTGTATCAAATGTATCAACTGATACAGTTACTAGAATTCCAAGAAAGGCTTTATTTCCTTTTTCTTTTTGTTTATTTGTTTAGTTGTTTCCTTATTATAAAGACATTTATTACTTATGCCATTTGCCTAGAAACAATCACACTGTACATACAGTAAATAAAACTTTTTAGTTTATTATCACTTATGAAGTAAAATCTATTAACTAAAACAACGGAACACTCAGAGTGTGTTCTGTCAAAACACTGGTTAATCACTGTTGATAGAATAACCTTTCAACCTGCCTAGCTGATACCGTCAGATACTATGCCATTTCCATTTGTTACAGTCAAACATATTTCATAAATAATTTCAGATCAAGGCTGGCTAATAAAATCAGTCTGTACTCCTTTCACTTATGTTTATAAAAGCTGGTAAAATCTTCTTAATATAATATTATGATGCTCATCCAGCCTTTCTGATACAGTTGTTGAATTATTAATTACATTAGACTCTGCTCTCCATTACAGATACTTTTTTTCCAGTATTGTAGCTGAAAGCCATAATACATGTATAACCAAAAGGAGAGGGAAGTTTTTGCAATTTCGTTATTTGAATTTCGTTATTTGAAACTTTGAGTAGCATTTTTTTTTGTAAATTCCTCAACAACAAATCAATTGGTTTAATTAAATATTGTTTTAATTTTAAAAAGCTCTTGTGCTATAACACTCATCATAAACTTTTTGATAGGGAAAATTGAATTTTTTTTTTTGAAGCTTGAAAAAATGAATGAAAGCAAAAGGAAATCTTAAGAAATGAAAACATTTTCGGATAATTTTTACTGTTTAAAAGGCTCAAGGATGGCTATTTCGGCCATTGAGAGTATTTTTTTCCCTGACATTCCAGCCCCTTCATGGAGTCACTATATAGACTACAAATTCTGACACAGTTGGTCAATATCCTAGATCCACACATGAAATCTCTGTATTTTTTGCTACAATTCTGAGATCTATAATTTTATGCTTGTGACACTTCAACAACAAACCTTAGGGAAACATTTAGGATTTAGAACAAGCTTCCAATATCTAGGCATGAAAAAGCAGCTGGAGAATATTCCAATTTTTGCCTTAGTTGAACATCTCAAAATCTTTTCTGACCTCTACTGGGTCTATAATTTCTGTCAGTCAATTTGTTGTTAACATAGTGCAAAGTCTAACTTGATCATTTTTTGTAACAATGATTTCGTTCATGAGCATCCATTGATTGCTATAATGTTTGAGAAACCACTTTCTATTCACCAGCTACTGCTTGGCTTAACTGCATGTAAACAAAGTAGTTACATGGCAGAAAAAGTGAATAATCTGTCTTAGTAAACTGTTTGGTTTATACAATGTTTTGATGACTATAGATATGCCATAATTTGCTTGAATTCTGTGGTCAGGATGGACCAGAAAGAGAACCAAAGGCAAAGACAATCAGAAACACTGTCCAAGTTTTAGGCGCAACCTATATTTTGGACATCAACGCATTATGGACATTCACCCAATTTTCCAGTAGCAATTTGACACTAGATCCCCCCTGAACATGTTTGCTTTATGCTGATATAATTAAGTATTACACTTAAGAAAATACTATAAATGGTAGAATACAGCTTTATTTTGTGTGTTTGTAGCCTGTGCATATACATACTAGTGTGTGATAAGTGCATGCAATACCCTTTTTGAAGCTGTTAGAAAGTTAAAGTATTACTTTAAATTAGGAGGCAATTCTGAATGAAAATTTTTCTCTTTTTAATAGAAGTATCCAGGTTAAGGCAAGTCATACCCATTCTCTTTTGATACTAGAATATTCATGTGTGATTAAAGAATTGTAATTGTTTACATTTTGAAGCATTTTCACTAATCACCATTAAATTTTCACTAGTCAGAATAGATTTTCATAAGCTCCGGACTATCAGATTAGTGCTAAATTACTGGGTATGCCTACCTTGCCTATAGCCTCTGCTGCTATAACCTGTATTTCTGTATCACTTTCATTTCTCATGCATCTAACACAGTGGTACATCACTCCATGTTGCAATACGTCATCACAAAATTCATCCTAAAATTATACAAACTTCACTAATGACCATTGTTCTTCTTGTATCTGAGAAAACAATATAACATAACAGAATTCATCACACCTTTGTTGTCAGTGTTGTACAAACTTAAATTGTTTATAAAGTATACACTACTCTCCATTTGTGTTTATAATAACAGAGATAATAATCATCTTATTAAAACATTGAATTTATCAGACAAGAAATTGTTTTTTTATAATGAAATGTGTAATTAGCATTTCTCTCATACAACTTGGTAAATAGAGATTGGATATAAGTAAGTATGTAAATCTAATAAATACCAGATAAGCTAATACTACCAGAACTCATGTAAAGTTATCTCTATAAAATAATGTTTATATAAATTTCTGTAAAAGGTTGGTATGGTGTGACTGGTTGCATCCATAACTTATTCTTATGTTAAGTTGAGTTATCCTTACAACTTAATTATATAATTACTACTAATGAAGTGTAAATATTTAGTACAATAATAAAATATTATAATAAATAAGTAAATAAATAAATAAATATTTATACTAATGTTTTCATTTTATATTATGCATTTTAACATGCATAGACCACGTGGGGCCTTTCCACAGATATTCGGAGTCATAACTAGAGTAGTATTAATACAATAATAACTATTTGGTATATTATTTACTGGAAATATCGTCCAAGGTCTAAGTGACACCCAAGCTTACCAGGATGTTACAATGACCAAGGGTGATTTTTCTGGTAAATAACATATCAAACAGTTATTATTGTGATATGATATATTTATCATGTCATGGACCTGTATGATTTAAACTTTGGGCTACATTTCGAGAGAAACTTCTCTCATCATTGGGCAATGAGATTGTTGAAAAAATCTCGTTATATATGCATAAAGAGGTTCAAAATTTAATTACTTCACACCTCCACGGGAAATTTCTACGGGAAGTAATTAAATTTCGAACCTCTTTATGCGTATATAACAAGATTTTTTCAACAATCTACTTGCCCGATGATGAGAGAAGTTTCCCTTGAAATGTAGCCCAAAGTTTAAATCATACAGGTCCATGACATGATAAATATATCATATCATTATTAATTCCAATACTGGACTGACAAATGCTAATATCTTCCATTTAGTTATTATTGTATTTATTAACTGGCTATAGCTTGTGGGACACCAGACAAAAAATAAAATGTAATATTCATTCATTTAGCATATTTTGTACAATATTTAACTTTTATAACATTTATTTACAATGACCATAATTTGGAACTTTGAATTGGTACTTCAACAGAATAATGCATAAAAACATATTGTCATGTTAGAAGATTACTGGATGGCATTTATAGTTTTCTAGCTGTGTGTTTTGCTATATATTTATGTTAAAACACAGTTTGATATATTAGTTAGTTAACTCCACAAAAAATCGATTCAGCTCCATATTTTTATGGACACTTAATTGTGAAACATGTTTCGGTTATACATCATTATTCAGAGAGGTACTGATATTTGTTTTTTGAGCTGAATGGTTAGCAAGCTTAATTGACTGTCAGTCGAATGAACCAAGATGTATCCTTCATAAATTTACAAAGTAAATTTTTGCTGAGTGTACAGTCAAAATACCATAATTGCTCTCAATTTGATGATCCTGTATCATGGTTAAGAGGAATGGTGAGTCATCTTTCTTATTACTTGTGGGTCTTCTGCTTCTCATAGATGTGAACTGAACACCTAAGTCCTTCAGGTTTGTATGCTTTAGGATTGAAACTATGTTGTTCTTACTTGCATGCTTAAAAATATTTTCTTTGTTTACATAAATAGCTACCATATTTGGTTGCTAAGCACAGAAGGTTATTATGGCTCTATAAAATGCCTGGAGTTAAGAACTTTTCAGCCAATCAAAAGGCTTTATTTTCTGTGTCGGACCATTCAAAATGGCATCCAGTTAATAAGCCTTCCTAACGACCCACTCAGAAGAGATAACCATTACTAACGAACATCATCATAATAAATATGGTAATGAAAAATAATAATAATAAAATTATACAGAAAGTAAATAAAAAAATAAAAAAAAGGAAAAAATAAATAGAATAAATAAAATAGGAGCATGACACAGATAAAAATTGCACAATTTACCTGGAGTTAGTAAACAATACTCCTTTCCAGATAATAGTAAAAATTTAAGTTGTTTTTTGTAAGGAATTCCTTAACAAATAATATATGTTTATATCTAAAATTTGATATTGTTGCAGCCTGCAGAAATCATTTTGCAACTATCTGTAAGTATGGTTTTAACACTTTCTGACCTTCGTTTTAACAAAAAAGCTAACTTATTTAAACAAGTGTAGAAGCTGCAATAATCTTACTTTGATGCTAAAATGTTCTAGATGTATGGAATTTTTATTGGTGAATTCAAATATGAAATCCATTTTGTCTAAAAAATAAAGTATAACTTGTTTGCAATTTTTGATGATGTACTTTCTGGAAAGGAGCATTATTCCAGTTTACTATTTCCTCATTCCCTTGGCATACTGATTGGACATAATATTTATTGGATGACAATTAGGTGACCAAAATTTGAATAAATAAATGAATAATAGGTGCTTGGCATTTACCTGCATTGTGCATTGATTAATGATACCCATAACTGGGAGATCAATTTCCATTCTGTGAAGTTGTAAGAGATTCATAAGTGTCTCTGTAATCTTGTAATTCAGAACACATGAAACATTTTTTTTATTTTCACAACATTTCCACAAAACATAGGCAACCAACTGAACAGTTTGTATTTCTGTGACACGGCTGTTCTTTGTGGTGCTAGATGAAAGTGCGTTTCTTTCTCTAAAAGGTATATTAACTGTTAGTAATAATCACTGGATGACCTCCACACTTTTAAATATTCAAAAGTCATCTAGGTGTGTATTATTAAAAATTACCAAAAAATATATAAAGAGAAAAGCAGACCATCATTTGAGTTACTATCAAATCAGTGTTACAGCATTTTATAATATTTTAATTTAAAAATGATATTGGTGCAATATTTGTGCATACGAATAGTTTCTGCCATTTTAACTCTTTGTACAGTAACAGTACATGGTATCTATATGCAGTTTGTTAGCTTACATTTTAGAGTATGGACCATTCGGAGGAATTATAAATTTTGCTTGTATACTTGGTAAGATAAGATAATAAGAGTATGGACCATTTGGTGAGGAATTATAAATTTTGCTTGGATACTTGGTAAGATAAGTCATTTAGAGTATGGACCATTTGGTGAGGAATTATAAATTTTGCTTGGATACTTGGTAAGATAAGACATTAAGACATTATCATCAAATTTATAATTACTGACCATGTCCATTTTGAATTTACACATCTATAGATGCTCAGCATTTGCTTGACTGTCACTTTGTTCTATTTTTCATGTGCACAACCCTATTGAGGCTAAGTCTTCTTTGTGTTCATAAATTCAACCATAATTAAAAAAATACACAAAATCCTTTTTGTAGCTGAGTACATGTTTCTCATTACTTATTTTTTTATTATTATATTTCTATCTAAAGGTAGTCAAGTTGAACTTGGAACAGTTAAGTGTCTTTGGACTTGGTTTTAACATGTTGATCGGACAAAAAGTATATCAAGTTACAATGCGTTGTTATTAAAAAACATCAACGATGAAGAGTGTGCCTTCTGGGAATCATTTTACAATGCACGTGCATGACCGGTTACAAGAATAGATGTTGAAGAAAAAATAAGACACTAAATTTCGTGTAGATAATAAATTCGTAAAAATGTTCTAGCTTTGTTTGAACGCCAACTGGTAATGGTGTCGAAATAATATAATAAAACTCATCTTTGTATATAACAACAAATTTTAAGAGACTAAAGTGAACGATATAGAAGGCTTATAAATCGAACAAACGGGCGATCGTGAATGCGTGTCCGTAGATCGTATTACCTTCTAAGTTTTAGAGCCTTGGGAATTGGACGGGGTCACAGATCGTCATTTAATCTATGTTTTAGAGGCTTAAGCTGGATTTCCACTTAAAAAAAATGATACGCATATCAGCACAAAACATACTGTGAAGCAGGCGCAGAATTATAAAAGATATTTAAAGTACGCTAACTTTAGATACGTTCCACGACACACACACAAAGTTGAACACAAGTCAACTTTTTTTTATATTCGAGTATCAAAATTAAATAAACCAATTAGAGATCCTTATCAACCAAAAAAATGAAATCCAGCTTAAGAAATCGAACTAACGGTTGTAGATCGTTGTTTAATCTAGGTTTTAGAGCCTTGAAAAGCAGACAGAGGTCATAGATCGTCGTTTAATCTACGTTTTAGTGGCTTAGAAATCAAACTGGCGGGCGTAGATCGCCGCTTAATTTATGTTTTAGAGGCATAAATCTGGAATGTGCAGCCATAGATCGTCCTTCATTCTAAGTTTTAGAGCCTTGGGAATCGTCAGGGGGTCATATATTTTCGTTTAACCTACATTTTAGTGGCTTAGAAATCAAATGCATGGCCGTAGATCGTCCTTCATTCTACGTTTTAGAGCCGATCGTAGATTGTTGTTTAATCTTAAGTTTTTAAACTGGAAATGCGTTTTCCGGTAATCTAGACCAATTAGAAAATCAATAATTTTCTAGCCCCTCACCCATTACCTTTTGGGGGGGGGGGTAGGGTAGGAGGGGGCTTCTGGGTGACACTAAACTAAGTATACACTAATCACAAAAAATGTCTGGCCATAAAAGAATCTCTTATTTGCAACACTGGATTGTTGTACTTAATAGTTATATAGAAAAAAAGATCTTCATTTGTTTGTGGTCAAAACTCCAAAAAAAGTTTAAACACAAACATCTCAAATATTTTTAAAATCTACTTTTACATTAGGGTTTGTGGTTTAGCAAAACAACTTTACATTGGGTTGATGTTACCTAATTGTTTATGAAAATTGTGTCAGGTAGGATTTAACAGTAAATTGCTCCATTATCTAAAATTTACGACAAAGTCATCACCTAGCATAATCCTACACAATATTTAAGAAATATGGTAGATGTCAACACTTCAGTTGCCAACTGTTTAGGGAAAATAAATTAAGTTAGCAAATAAACCAAAATCAATCAGACATTTTGAAAAAAAAACACTAATTTTGTAAACCCCATGGGCTATACAACAAAGTTTTTGTACCCTTGGAAGAAGGTCATCTGTCATATAATTATTTTGCTAATGCTCCCTATAGATTGCAATGAAACCCAATTAATAAAAATGGTTAATCAAAGTTGGAATAGGGCCGTTTACCATTTTCAATGCTAACTCACTTTATATTTGATATTTGACTGTACTAATGTTTTGAAACATTCAGGTAATTTTCAGTGCCTCCCATTATTAAAAAAAAGATTCCAGAAATTCTGGAGTCTTTTAGGATTTATTTTGTAAACTTTTGAACTGAAGTTATATAAAGGAAAAGAAAAGAAAACACTGAAAGACTTTCCAAACAAAATATTTACTTAATATAATTCATATAAACTTGGTAAGATATTATAGCATTGTCATCAAAATGTAATTATCAATCATGTCGTTTTGGTGATATTCTCCTCCTCCACAGAGGCTTTTTCAGAAATGTACCATACAATTCATGAATGCTGAAAAGCTGTCCAGATAAGACATTAAAGGCATTGCCATTAAACTGTATTGTCAATAAGGTCCTTCGGTGATGTTAATACATTCATTCTCCTCCAGAATTTTTTTTTTCCAAATGTGTCTTACAGTTACTGTGAAGCCTGGAGTAACATGAAATAACTATAAAGTGAAATTCATAATTATTGCTTCACCTTCAAAATAATCCATACAAATTTTTTAAATATGTTACTTTTTTAAATAGTTACTGTTTTTTTAGAATAGTTACTGTTTCCTCAAAAATTAATTTTCTCCCTCATTTGATCATCCATATACCTTGGGCCACTGTTAATTAATTGTTGGTTCAGTGTCATCTGCGTGTGTTACACAGAAACTACGAAAATAATCTGCATTATAAATAATTAGTGTTTTAGCACTACTTTATTTTCATTCTATTTCTCCCATTTGTTATTGAGATTTGTTGTTTTCAAGCTTGTGATCTAAATTCTACAGCCATTCATGTCTTGGTTTTATTGCATGCATGCATATTGGTCTTTTTTCTACTAAAAAATGTAACTGATTATTGGCATTGTTACAAATAAAATCTCTCCGCTGGAGTGTCTTTGTCTAACAACCTTGCATTGAAATTCAAATAATACTGGGTCTTCAATTAGTGACGTTAGTACAGTGAAAATAACAAGTGAGAACGACGAAAAATGTTGGCAAGCCCTCTCATAATTAATCATTTGTTCATTGTTAAATTAAAACAGTTGAGCCAGAATGTGGGATGTGCAATGATTTAATTATTTTGTAGAAAATTATTTTCATGATACCATCGCAATAAAGCTATCACTAGTGACTTTACGGCAGTTACTACAGTTTTATGGCTGTTGCTGACCTACCCTAATTAATTTTTTAAAGCAAATGTGTGTGATATAGTAAACAAACATTTTATAATCCATCTTCTCACTGATAAAAGTCCATCCATCTTATTCCTGTGACACAAAAGAAACTTTATTTTTCTAAGAATTTTGTTGTGACTTGTTTTTTGTTCCAATATTTTTTCCATGGCGTTTTTTTCATGTGACTGATTTTTCCTGCCCTCAAATTAAAAGATGTACAAGACTGGTTTCCACACACTTAGCAGCAGTTAAGAAAAAACATTTTAC